>JADANN010000410.1:0-244555 GCA_018806985.1 Angiostrongylus vasorum
AGTGTCGGTAGAGATAATGGTAGTGTGTTTGGATGCACTAAGGTCTAATTCCAACTGATTCTCATACATAAAGATCAGATATATCGCCTCATGCACCAATTAGACCTCAATGGAACCGATAACTGTTTTTCAGTCTCTAGTAGTCTCGTTAAGTTCCACTGTAATATCGCGATACTCAGTGTCGGTAGAGATGATGGTAGTGTGTTTGGATGCACTAAGGGTCTAATTCCAACTGATTCTCATACGTAAAGATCAGATATATCGCCTCATGCACCAATTAGACCTCAATGGAACCGATAACTGTTTTCAGTCTCTAGTAGTCTCGTTAAGTCCCACTGTAATATCGCGACATTAAGTGTCGGTAGAGATAATGGTAGTGTGTTTGGATGCACTAAGGTCTAGTTCTCACGGATTCTGATACGTAAAGATTAGATATATCGCCTCATGCACCAATTAGACCTCAATGGAACCGATAACTGTTTTTAGTCTCTAGTAGTCTCGTTAAGTTCTACTGTAATATCGCGATACTCAGTGTCAGCAGAGATAATGGTAGTGCGTTTGGGTGCACTAAGGGCTAATTCAACTGATTCTCATACGTAAAGATTAGATATATCGCCTAATGCCCCAATTAGACCTCAATGGAACCGATAACTGTTTTCAGTCGCTAGTAGTCTCGTTAAGTCCCACTGTAATATCGCGACATTAAGTGTCGGTAGAGATAATGGTAGTGTGTTTGGATGCACTAAGGTCTAATTCCAACTGATTCTCATACATAAAGATCAGATATATCGCCTCATGCACCAATTAGACCTCAATGGAACCGATAACTGTTTTTCAGTCTCTACTAGTCTCGTTAAGTTCCACTGTAATAACGCGATACTCAGTGTCAGTAGAGATGATGGTAGTGTGTTTGGATGCACTAAGGTCTAATTCCAACTGATTCTCATACGTAAAGATTAGATATATCGCCTCATGCACCAATTAGACCTTAATGGAACCGATAACTGTTTTCAGTCTCTAGTAGTCTCGTTAAGTTCCCACTGTAATATCGCGACATTAAGTGTCGGTAGAGATGATGGTAGTGTGTTTGGATGCACTAAGGTCTAATTCCAACTGATTCTCATACATAAAGATCAGATATATCGCCTCATGCACCAATTAGACCTCAATGGAACCGATAACTGTTTTCAGTCTCTAGTAGTCTCGTTAAGTCCCACTGTAATATCGCGACATTAAGTGTCGGTAGAGATAATGGTAGTGTGTTTGGATGCACTAAGGTCTAATTCCAACTGATTCTCATACATAAAGATCAGATATATCGCCTCATGCACCAATTAGACCTCAATGGAACCGATAACTGTTTTCAGTCTCTAGTAGTCTCGTTAAGTTCCACTGTAATATCGCGATACTCAGTGTCGGTAGAGATGATGGTAGTGTGTTTGGATGCACTAAGGTCTAATTCCAACTGATTCTCATACATAAAGATCAGATATATCGCCTCATGCACCAATTAGACCTCAATGGAACCGATAACTGTTTTCAGTCTCTACTAGTCTCGTTAAGTTCAACTGTAATAACGCGATACTCAGTGTCAGTAGAGATGATGGTAGTGTGTTTGGATGCACTAAGGTCTAATTCCAACTGATTCTCATACGTAAAGATCAGATATATCGCCTCATGCACCAATTAGACCTCAATGGAACCGATAACTGTTTTTCAGTCTCTACTAGTCTCGTTAAGTTCAACTGTAATAACGCGATACTCAGTGTCAGTAGAGATGATGGTAGTGTGTTTGGATGCACTAAGGTCTAATTCCAACTGATTCTCATACATAAAGATCAGATATATCGCCTCATGCACCAATTAGACCTCAATGGAACCGAGAACTGTTTTCACTCTCTACTAGTCTCGTTAAGTTCCAGCTGTAATAACGCGATACTCAGTGGCAGTAGAGATAATGGTAGTGCTTTGGGTGCACTAAGGGCTAATTCCAACTGATTCTCATACGTAAAGATTAGATATATCGCCTTATGCACCAATTAGACCTTAATGGAACCGATAAGTGTTTTTAGTCTTTAGTAGTCTCGTCGTTATGTTCCACTGTAATATACGCGATACTCAGTGTCGGTAGCGATGATGGTAGTGCGTTTGGACGCACTAAGGTCTAATTCCAACTGATTCTCATACGTAAAGATTAGATATATACGCCCAATGCACAATTAGACCCTCAATGGAACCGATAACTGTTTTCGGCCTCTAGTAGTCTCGTTAAGTCCCACTGTAATATCGCGACATTAAGTGTCGGTAGAGATAATGGTATGTTTTCATTCTCTACTATTCTCGTTAAGTTCTACTGTAACAACGCGATACTCAGTGTCAGTAGAGATGATGGTAGTGTGTTTGGATGCACTAAGGCCTAATTCTCAACTGATTCTGATACGTAAAGATTAGATATATCGCCTCATGCACCAATTAGAACCTCAATGGAACCGATAACTGTTTTCAGTCTCTAGTAGTCTCGTTAAGTTCCACTGTAATATCGCGATACTCAGTGTCGGTAGAGATAATGGTAGTGTGTTTGGATGCACTAAGGTCTAATTCCAACTGATTCTCATACATAAAGATCAGATATATCGCCTCATGCACCAATTAGACCTCAATGGAACCGATAACTGTTTTCGGTCTCTAGTAGTCTCGTTAAGTCCCACTGTAATATCGCGACATTAAGTGTCGGTAGAGATAATGGTAGTGTGTTTGGATGCACTAAGGTCTAGTTCTCACGGATTCTGATACGTAAAGATTAGATATATCGCCTCATGCACCAATTAGACCTCAATGGAACCGATAACTGTTTTTCAGTCTCTAGTAGTCTCGTTAAGTTCTACTGTAATATCGCGATACTCAGTGTCGGCAGAGATAATGGTAGTGCGTTGGGTGCACTAAGGGCTAATTCCAACTGATTCTCATACGTAAAGATTAGATATATCGCCTAATGCCCCAATTAGACCTCAATGGAACCGATAACTGTTTTCAGTCTCTAGTAGTCTCGTTAAGTCCCACTGTAATATCGCGACATTAAGTGTCGGTAGAGATAATGGTAGTGTGTTTGGATGCACTAAGGTCTAGTTCTCACGGATTCTGATACGTAAAGATTAGATATATCGCCTCATGCACCAATTAGACCTCAATGGAACCGATAACTGTTTTTCAGTCTCTACTATTCTCGTTAAGTTCTACTGTAACAACGCGATACTCAGTGTCAGTAGAGATGATGGTAGTGTGTTTGGATGCACTAAGGTCTAATTCCAACTGATTCTCATACGTAAAGATTAGATATATCGCCTCATGCACCAATTAGACCTTAATGGAACCGATAACTGTTTTCAGTCGCTAGTAGTCTCGTTAAGTCCCACTGTAATATCGCGACATTAAGTGTCGGTAGAGATGATGGTAGTGTGTTTGGATGCACTAAGGTCTAATTCCAACTGATTCTCATACATAAAGATCAGATATATCGCCTCATGCACCAATTAGACCTCAATGGAACCGATAACTGTTTTCGGTCTCTAGTAGTCTCGTTAAGTCCCACTGTAATATCGCGACATTAAGTGTCGGTAGAGATAATGGTAGTGTGTTTGGATGCACTAAGGTCTAATTCCAACTGATTCTCATACGTAAAGATTAGATATATCGCCTCATGCACCAATTAGACCTCAATGGAACCGATAACTGTTTTTCAGTCTCTAGTAGTCTCGTTAAGTTCCACTGTAATATCGCGATACTCAGTGTCGGTAGAGATAATGGTAGTGTGTTTGGGATGCACTAAGGTCTAATTCCAACTGATTCTCATACGTAAAGATCAGATATATCGCCTCATGCACCCAATTAGACCTCAATGGAACCGATAACTGTTTTTCAGTCTCTACTAGTCTCGTTAAGTTCAACTGTAATAACGCGATACTCAGTGTCAGTAGAGATGATGGTAGTGTGTTTGGATGCACTAAGGTCTAATTCCAACTGATTCTCATACATAAAGATCAGATATATCGCCTCATGCACCAATTAGACCTCAATGGAACCGATAACTGTTTTCAGTCTCTACTAGTCTCGTTAAGTTCAACTGTAATAACGCGATACTCAGTGTCAGTAGAGATGATGGTAGTGTGTTTGGATGCACTAAGGTCTAATTCCAACTGATTCTCATACGTAAAGATTAGATATATCGCCTCATGCACCAATTAGACCTCAATGGAACCGATAACTGTTTTTTAGTCTCTAGTAGTCTCGTTAAGTTCCACTGTAATATCGCGACACTCAGTGTCGGTAGAGATGATGGTAGTGTGTTTGGATGCACTAAGGTCTAATTCCAACTGATTCTCATACGTAAAGATCAGATATATCGCCTCAATGCACCAATTAGACCTCAATGGAACCGATAACTGTTTTCGGCCTCTAGTAGTCTCGTTAAGTCCCCACTTTTCTGTAATATCGCGACATTAAGTGTCGGTAGAGATAATGGTATGTTTTCATTCTCTACTATTCTCATTAAGTTCTACTGTAACAACGCGATACTCAGTGTCAGTAGAGATGACGGTAGTGTGTTTGGATGCACTAAGGCCTAATTCCAACTGATTCTCATACGTAAAGATTAGATATATCGCCTCATGCACCAATTAGACCTCAATGGAACCGATAACTGTTTTCAGTCTCTAGTAGTCTCGTTAAGTTCCACTGTAATATCGCGATACTCAGTGTCGGTAGAGATGATGGTAGTGTGTTTGGGATGCACTAAGGTCTAATTCCAACTGATTCTCATACGTAAAGATTAGATATATCGCCTAATGCACCCAATTAGACCTCAATGGAACCGATAACTGTTTTCAGTCGCTAGTAGTCTCGTTAAGTCCCACTGTAATATCGCGACATTAAGTGTCGGTAGAGATAATGGTAGTGTGTTTGGATGCACTAAGGTCTAGTTCCAACTGATTCTCATACGTAAAGATTAGATATATCGCCTCATGCACCAATTAGACCTCAATGGAACCGATAACTGTTTTTCAGTCTCTACTAGTCTCGTTAAGTTCTACTGTAATAACGCGATACTCAGTGTCAGTAGAGATGATGGTAGTGTGTTTGGATGCACTAAGGTCTAATTCCAACTGATTCTCATACGTAAAGATTAGATATATCGCCTCATGCACCAATTAGACCTTAATGGAACCGATAACTGTTTTCAGTCTCTAGTAGTCTCGTTAAGTCCCACTGTAATATCGCGACATTAAGTGTCGGTAGAGATAATGGTAGTGTGTTTGGATGCACTAAGGTCTAATTCCAACTGATTCTCATACATAAAGATCAGATATATCGCCTCATGCACCAATTAGACCTCAATGGAACCGATAACTGTTTTCGGTCTCTAGTAGTCTCGTTAAGTCCCACTGTAATATCGCGACATTAAGTGTCGGTAGAGATAATGGTAGTGTGTTTGGATGCACTAAGGTCTAATTCTCAACTGATTCTCATACGTAAAGATTAGATATATCGCCTCATGCACCAATTAGACCTCAATGGAACCGATAACTGTTTTTAGTCTCTAGTAGTCTCGTTAAGTTCTACTGTAATATCGCGATACTCAGTGTCGGCAGAGATAATGGTAGTGCGTTTGGGTGCACTAAGGGCTAATTCAACTGATTCTCATACGTAAAGATTAGATATATCGCCTAATGCCCCAATTAGACCTCAATGGAACCGATAACTGTTTTCAGTCGCTAGTAGTCTCGTTAAGTCCCACTGTAATATCGCGACATTAAGTGTCGGTAGAGATAATGGTAGTGTGTTTGGATGCACTAAGGTCTAGTTCTCAACGGATTCTGATACGTAAAGATTAGATATATCGCCTCATGTACCAATTAGACCTCAATGGAACCGATAACTGTTTTTAGTCTCTACTATTCTCGTTAAGTTCTACTGTAACAACGCGATACTCAGTGTCAGTAGAGATGATGGTAGTGTGTTTGGATGCACTAAGGCCTAATTCCAACTGATTCTCATACGTAAAGATTAGATATATCGGCTTATGCACCAATTAGACCTTAATGGAACCGATAACTGTTTTCAGTCGCTAGTAGTCTCGTTAAGTCCCACTGTAATATCGCGACATTAAGTGTCGGTAGAGATAATGGTAGTGTGTTTGGATGCACTAAGGTCTAATTCCAACTGATTCTCATACATAAAGATCAGATATATCGCCTCATGCACCAATTAGACCTCAATGGAACCGATAACTGTTTTCGGTCTCTAGTAGTCTCGTTAAGTCCCACTGTAATATCGCGACATTAAGTGTCGGTAGAGATAATGGTAGTGTGTTTGGATGCACTAAGGTCTAGTTCTCACGGATTCTGATACGTAAAGATTAGATATATCGCCTCATGCACCAATTAGACCTCAATGGAACCGATAACTGTTTTTAGTCTCTAGTAGTCTCGTTAAGTTCTACTGTAATATCGCGATACTCAGTGTCGGCAGAGATAATGGTAGTGCGTTGGGTGCACTAAGGGCTAATTCAACTGATTCTCATACGTAAAGATTAGATATATCGCCTAATGCCCCAATTAGACCTCAATGGAACCGATAACTGTTTTCAGTCGCTAGTAGTCTCGTTAAGTCCCACTGTAATATCGCGACATTAAGTGTCGGTAGAGATAATGGTAGTGTGTTTGGATGCACTAAGGTCTAGTTCTCACGGATTCTGATACGTAAAGATTAGATATATCGCCTCATGTACCAATTAGACCTCAATGGAACCGATAACTGTTTTTAGTCTCTACTATTCTCGTTAAGTTCTACTGTAACAACGCGATACTCAGTGTCAGTAGAGATGATGGTAGTGTGTTTGGATGCACTAAGGCCTAATTCCAACTGATTCTCATACGTAAAGATTAGATATATCGGCTTATGCACCAATTAGACCTTAATGGAACCGATAACTGTTTTCAGTCGCTAGTAGTCTCGTTAAGTCCCACTGTAATATCGCGACATTAAGTGTCGGTAGAGATAATGGTAGTGTGTTTGGATGCACTAAGGTCTAATTCCAACTGATTCTCATACGTAAAGATTAGATATATCGCCTCATGCACCCAATTAGACCTCAATGGAACCGATGAACTGTTTTTATTCTCTACTAGTCTCGTTAAGTTCTACTGTAACAACGCGATACTCAGTGTCAGTAGAGATGATGGTAGTGTGTTTGGATGCACTAAGGTCTAACTCAACTGATTCTCATTCGTAAAGATTAGGTATATCGCCCCAATGCACCAATTAGACCTCAATGGAACCGATAACTGTTTTTAGTCTCTACTAGTCTCGTTAAGTCCCACTGTAATATCGCGATATTAAGTGTCGTTGGAGTGTAATGGTGGTTTGTTCCGATCTACTATTTTTCCGATTCCCACTTATTCTGATACGTAGAGATCAGATATATCGCCTCATGCACCAATTAGACCTTACTGGAACCGAGAACTGTTTTCACTCTCTACTAGTCTCGTTAAGTTCAACTGTAATAACGCGATACTCAGTGTCAATAGAGATGATGGTAGTGTGTTTGGATGCACTAAGGTCTAATTCCAACTGATTCTCATACGTAAAGATTAGATATATCGCCTCATGCACCAATTAGACCTTAATGGAACGGAGAACTGTTTTCAGTCTCTACTAGTCTTGTTAAGTTCCACAGTAATATCGCGATATTAAGTGTCGTTGGGTGTAATGGTGGTTTGTTCCGATCTACTATTTTCCGATTCCCGCTTATTCTGATACGTAGAGATCAGATATATCGCCTCATGCACCAATTAGACCTTACTGGAACCGAGAACTGTTTTCACTCTCTACTAGTCTCGTTAAGTTCAACTGTAATAACGCGATACTCAGTGTCAATAGAGATGATGGTAGTGTGTTTGGATGCACTAAGGTCTAATTCCAACTGATTCTCATACGTAAAGATTAGATATATCGCCTCATGCACCAATTAGACCTCAATGGAACCGAGAACTGTTTTCAGTCTCTACTAGTCTCGTTAAGTTCCCACTGTAATATCGCGACATTAAGTGTCGGTAGAGATAATGGTAGTGTGTTTGGATGCACTAAGGTCTAATTCCAACTGATTCTCATACATAAAGATCAGATATATCGCCTCATGCACCAATTAGACCTTAATGGAACCGAGAACTGTTTTCAGTCTCTACTAGTCTCGTTAAGTTCAACTGTAATAACGCGATACTCAGTGTCAGTAGAGATGATGGTAGTGTGTTTGGATGCACTAAGGTCTAATTCCAACTGATTCTCATACATAAAGATCAGATATATCGCCTCATGCAATAATTAGACCTCAATGGAACCGATAACTGTTTTCAGTCTCTACTAGTCTCGTTAAGTTCCACTGTAATAACGCGATACTCAGTGTCAGTAGAGATGATGGTAGTGTGTTTGGATGCACTAAGGTCTAATTCCAACTGATTCTCATACATAAAGATCAGATATATCGCCTCATGCACCAATTAGACCTCAATGGAACCGATAACTGTTTTCAGTCTCTACTAGTCTCGTTAAGTTCAACTGTAATAACGCGATACTCAGTGTCAGTAGAGATGATGGTAGTGTGTTTGGATGCACTAAGGTCTAATTCCAACTGATTCTCATACGTAAAGATTAGATATATCGCCTCATGCACCAATTAGACCTCAATGGAACCGATAACTGTTTTCAGTCTCTACTAGTCTCGTTAAGTTCAACTGTAATAACGCGATACTCAGTGTCAGTAGAGATGATGGTAGTGTGTTTGGATGCACTAAGGTCTAATTCCAACTGATTCTCATACATAAAGATCAGATATATCGCCTCATGCACCAATTAGACCTCAATGGAACGGAGAACTGTTTTCACTCTCTACTAGTCTCGTTAAGTTCAACTGTAATAACGCGATACTCAGTGTCAGTAGAGATGATGGTAGTGTGTTTGGATGTACTAAGGTCTAATTCCAACTGATTCTCATACATAAAGATCAGATATATCGCCTCATGCAATAATTAGACCTCAATGGAACCGATAACTGTTTTCAGTCTCTAGTAGTCTCGTTAAGTTCCACTGTAATAACGCGATACTCAGTGTCAGTAGAGATGATGGTAGTGTGTTTGGATGCACTAAGGTCTAATTCCAACTGATTCTCATACATAAAGATCAGATGTATCGCCTCATGCACCAATTAGACCTAAATGGAACCGAGAACTGTTTTCATTCTCTACTATTCTCTTTAAGTTCTACTGTAACAACGCGATACTCAGTGTCAGTAGAGATGATGGTAGTGTGTTTGGATGCACTAAGGCCTAATTCCAACTGATTCTCATACGTAAAGATTAGATATATCGGCCTATGCACCAATTAGAAATCAATGGAACCGATAACTGTTTTCAGTCTCTAGTAGTCTCGTTAAGTTCCACTGTAATATTGCGATACTCAGTGTCGGTAGAGATAATGGTAGTATGTTTCGATGCATTAATGTCTAGTTCTCACGGATTCTGATACGTAAAGATTAGATATATCGCCTCATGCACCAATTAGACCTCAATGGAACCGATAACTGTTTTCAGTCGCTAGTAGTCTCGTTAAGTCGCACTGTAATATCGCGACATTAAGTGTCGGTAGAGATAATGGTAGTGTGTTTGGATGCACTAAGGTCTAATTCCAACTGATTCTCATACATAAAGATCAGATATATCGCCTCATGCACCAATTAGACCTCAATGGAACCGATAACTGTTTTCGGTCTCTAGTAGTCTCGTTAAGTCCCACTGTAATATCGCGACATTAAGTGTCGGTAGAGATAATGGTAGTGTGTTTGGATGCACTAAGGTCTAGTTCTCACGGATTCTGATACGTAAAGATTAGATATATCGCCTCATGCACCAATTAGACCTCAATGGAACCGATAACTGTTTTTAGTCTCTAGTAGTCTCGTTAAGTTCTACTGTAATATCGCGATACTCAGTGTCGGCAGAGATAATGGTAGTGCGTTGGGTGCACTAAGGGCTAATTCAACTGATTCTCATACGTAAAATTAGATATATCGCCTAATGCCCCAATTAGACCTTAATGGAACCGAGAACTGTTTTTCATTCTCTACTATTCTCGTTAAGTTCTACTGTAACAACGCGATACTCAGTGTCAGTAGAGATGATGGTAGTGTGTTTGGATGCACTAAGGTCTAACTCCAACTGATTCTCATACGTAAAGATTAGGTATATCGCCCCAATGCACCAATTAGACCTCAATGGAACCGATAACTGTTTTCTAGTCTCTACTAGTCTCGTTAAGTCCCACTGTAATATCGCGATATTAAGTGTCGTTGGAGTGTAATGGTGGTTTGTTCCGATCTACTATTTTCCGATTCCCACTTATTCTCGATACGTAGAGATCAGATATATCGCCTCATGCACCAATTAGACCTTACTGGAACCGAGAACTGTTTTCACTCTCTACTAGTCTCGTTAAGTTCAACTGTAATAACGCGATACTCAGTGTCAGTAGAGATGATGGTAGTGTGTTTGGATGCACTAAGGTCTAATTCCAACTGATTCTCATACGTAAAGATTAGATATATCGCCTCATGCACCAATTAGACCTCAATGGAACCGATAACTGTTTTCAGTCTCTACTAGTCTCGTTAAGTTCCCACTGTAATAACGCGATACTCAGTGTCAGTAGAGATGATGGTAGTGTGTTTGGATGCACTAAGGTCTAATTCCAACTGATTCTCATACGTAAAGATTAGATATATCGCCTCATGCACCAATTAGACCTCAATGGAACCGATAACTGTTTTCAGTCTCTACTAGTCTCGTTAAGTTCAACTGTAATAACGCGATACTCAGTGTCAGTAGAGATGATGGTAGTGTGTTTGGATGCACTAAGGTCTAATTCCAACTGATTCTCATACATAAAGATCAGATATATCGCCTCATGCACCAATTAGACCTCAATGGAACCGATAACTGTTTTCAGTCTCTACTAGTCTCGTTAAGTTCAACTGTAATAACGCGATACTCAGTGTCAGTAGAGATGATGGTAGTGTGTTTGGATGCACTAAGGTCTAATTCCAACTGATTCTCATACGTAAAGATTAGATATATCGCCTCATGCACCAATTAGACCTCAATGGAACCGATAACTGTTTTTCAGTCTCTAGTAGTCTCGTTAAGTTCCACTGTAATATCGCGATACTCAGTGTCGGTAGAGATGATGGTAGTGTGTTTGGATGCACTAAGGTCTAATTCCAACTGATTCTCATACGTAAAGATTAGATATATCGCCTCATGCACCAATTAGACCTCAATGGAACCGATAACTGTTTTCAGTCTCTAGTAGTCTCGTTAAGTCCCACTGTAATATCGCGACATTAAGTGTCGGTAGAGATAATGGTAGTGTGTTTGGATGCACTAAGGTCTAATTCCAACTGATTCTCATACATAAAGATCAGATATATCGCCTCATGCACCAATTAGACCTCAATGGAACCGATAACTGTTTTCAGTCTCTACTAGTCTCGTTAAGTTCAACTGTAATAACGCGATACTCAGTGTCAGTAGAGATGATGGTAGTGTGTTTGGATGCACTAAGGTCTAATTCCAACTGATTCTCATACGTAAAGATTAGATATATCGCCTCATGCACCAATTAGACCTCAATGGAACCGATAACTGTTTTCAGTCTCTAGTAGTCTCGTTAAGTCCCACTGTAATATCGCGACATTAAGTGTCGGTAGAGATAATGGTAGTGTGTTTGGATGCACTAAGGTCTAATTCCAACTGATTCTCATACATAAAGATCAGATATATCGCCTCATGCACCAATTAGACCTCAATGGAACCGATAACTGTTTTCGGTCTCTAGTAGTCTCGTTAAGTCCCACTGTAATATCGCGACATTAAGTGTCGGTAGAGATAATGGTAGTGTGTTTGGATGCACTAAAGGTCTAATTCCAACTGATTCTCATACGTAAAGATTAGATATATCGCCTCATGCACCAATTAGACCTCAATGGAACCGATAACTGTTTTTAGTCTCTACTAGTCTCGTTAAGTTCTACTGTAATAACGCGATACTCAGTGTCAGTAGAGATGATGGTAGTGTGTTTGGATGCACTAAGGTCTAATTCCAACTGATTCTCATACGTAAAGATTAGATATATCGCCCTCAATGCACCAATTAGACCTCAATGGAACCGATAACTGTTTTTCAGTCTCTACTAGTCTCGTTAAGTCCCACTGTAATATCGCGATATTAAGTGTCGTTGGGGTGTAATGGTGGTTTGTTCCGATCTACTATTTTCCGATTCCCACTTATTCTGATACGTAGAGATCAGATATATCGCCTCATGCACCAATTAGACCTTACTGGAACCGAGAACTGTTTTCACTCTCTACTAGTCTCGTTAAGTTCAACTGTAATAACGCGATACTCAGTGTCAATAGAGATGATGGTAGTGTGTTTGGATGCACTAAGGTCTAATTCCAACTGATTCTCATACGTAAAGATTAGATATATCGCCTCATGCACCAATTAGACCTTAATGGAACGGAGAACTGTTTTCAGTCTCTACTAGTCTTGTTAAGTTCCACAGTAATATCGCGATATTAAGTGTCGTTGGGTGTAATGGTGGTTTGTTCCGATCTACTATTTTCCGATTCCCGCTTATTCTGATACGTAGAGATCAGATATATCGCCTCATGCACCAATTAGACCTTACTGGAACCGAGAACTGTGTTCACTCTCTACTAGTCTCGTTAAGTTCAACTGTAATAACGCGATACTCAGTGTCAATAGAGATGATGGTAGTGTGTTTGGATGCACTAAGGTCTAATTCCAACTGATTCTCATACGTAAAGATTAGATATATCGCCTCATGCACCAATTAGACCTTAATGGAACGGAGAACTGTTTTCAGTCTCTACTAGTCTTGTTAAGTTCCACAGTAATATCGCGATATTAAGTGTCGTTGGGTGTAATGGTGGTTTGTTCCGATCTACTATTTTCCGATTCCCACTTATTCTGATACGTAGAGATCAGATATATCGCCTCATGCACCAATTAGACCTTACTGGAACCGAGAACTGTTTTCACTCTCTACTAGTCTCGTTAAGTTCAACTGTAATAACGCGATACTCAGTGTCAATAGAGATGATGGTAGTGTGTTTGGATGCACTAAGGTCTAATTCCAACTGATTCTCATACGTAAAGATTAGATATATCGCCTCATGCACCAATTAGACCTTAATGGAACGGAGAACTGTTTTCAGTCTCTACTAGTGTTGTTAAGTTCCACAGTAATATCGCGATATTAAGTGTCGTTGGGTGTAATGGTGGTTTGTTTCCGATCTACTATTTTCCGATTCCCGCTTATTCTGATACGTAGAGATCAGATATATCGCCTCATGCACCAATTAGACCTTACTGGAACCGAGAACTGTGTTTCACTCTCTACTAGTCTCGTTAAGTTCAACTGTAATAACGCGATACTCAGTGTCAGTAGAGATGATGGTAGTGTGTTTGGATGCACTAAGGTCTAATTCCAACTGATTCTCATACATAAAGATCAGATATATCGCCTCATGCACCAATTAGACCTTAATGGAACCCATAAGTGTTTTTTAGTCTCTAGTAGTCTCGTTATGTTCCACTGT
Organism: Angiostrongylus vasorum; assembly: GCA_018806985.1. Classification (NCBI taxonomy): domain Eukaryota; kingdom Metazoa; phylum Nematoda; class Chromadorea; order Rhabditida; family Metastrongylidae; genus Angiostrongylus; species Angiostrongylus vasorum. The sequence goes on from JADANN010000410.1 coordinate 13,731, forward strand.
AATATCGCGATACTCAGTGTCGGTAGAGATAATGGTAGTGCGTTGTGTGCACTAAGGGCTAATTCCAACTGATTCTCATACGTAAAACATTAGTTATATCGCCTTATGCACCAATTAGACCTCAAATGGAACCGAGAACTGTTTTCATTCTCTACTATTCTCGTTAAGTTCAACTGTAATAACGCGATACTCAGTGTCAATAGAGATGATGGTAGTGTGTTTGGACGCACTAAGGTCTAATTCCAACTGATTCTCATACGTAAAGATCAGATATATCGCCTCAATGCACCAATTAGACCTTACTGGAACCGAGAACTGTTTTCACTCTCTACTAGTCTCGTTAAGTTCAACTGTAATAACGCGATACTCAGTGTCGGTAGAGATGATGGTAGTGTGTTTGGATGCACTAAGGTCTAATTCTCAACTGATTCTCATACGTAAAGATTAGATATATCGCCCAAATGCACCAATTAGACCTCAATGGAACCGATAACTGGTTTTTGGTCTCTAGTAGTCTCGTTAAGTCCCACTGTAATATCGCGACATTAAGTGTCGGTAGAGATAATGGTAGTGTGTTTGGATGCACTAAGGGTCTAATTCCAACTGATTCTCATACGTAAAGATTAGATATATCGCCTCATGCACCAATTAGACCTCAATGGAACCGATAACTGTTTTCAGTCTCTACTAGTCTCGTTAAGTTCAACTGTAATAACGCGATACTCAGTGTCAGTAGAGATGATGGTAGTGTGTTTGGATGCACTAAGGTCTAATTCCAACTGATTCTCATACATAAAGATCAGATATATCGCCTCATGCACCAATTAGACCTCAATGGAACCGATAACTGTTTTCAGTCTCTACTAGTCTCGTTAAGTTCAACTGTAATAACGCGATACTCAGTGTCAGTAGAGATGATGGTAGTGTGTTTGGATGCACTAAGGTCTAATTCCAACTGATTCTCATACATAAAGATCAGATATATCGCCTCATGCACCAATTAGACCTCAATGGAACCGATAACTGTTTTCAGTCTCTACTAGTCTCGTTAAGTTCAACTGTAATAACGCGATACTCAGTGTCAGTAGAGATGATGGTAGTGTGTTTGGATGCACTAAGGTCTAATTCCAACTGATTCTCATACGTAAAGATTAGATATATCGCCTCATGCACCAATTAGACCTCAATGGAACCGATAACTGTTTTTCAGTCTCTAGTAGTCTCGTTAAGTTCCCACTGTAATATCGCGACACTAAGTGTCGGTAGAGATAATGGTAGTGTGTTTGGATGCACTAAGGTCTAATTCCAACTGATTCTCATACATAAAGATCAGATATATCGCCTCATGCACCAATTAGACCTCAATGGAACCGATAACTGTTTTCAGTCTCTACTAGTCTCGTTAAGTTCAACTGTAATAACGCGATACTCAGTGTCAGTAGAGATGATGGTAGTGTGTTTGGATGCACTAAGGTCTAATTCCAACTGATTCTCATACATAAAGATCAGATATATCGCCTCATGCACCAATTAGACCTCAATGGAACCGAGAACTGTTTTCAGTCTCTACTAGTCTCGTTAAGTTCAACTGTAATAACGCGATACTCAGTGTCAGTAGAGATGATGGTAGTGTGTTTGGATGCACTAAGGTCTAATTCCAACTGATTCTCATACATAAAGATCAGATATATCGCCTCATGCACCAATTAGACCTTAATGGAACGGAGAACTGTTTTCACTCTCTACTAGTCTCGTTAAGTTCAACTGTAATAACGCGATACTCAGTGTCAGTAGAGATAATGGTAGTGTGTTTGGGTGCACTAAGGGCTAATTCCAACTGATTCTCATACGTAAAGATTAGATATATCGCCTTATGCACCAATTAGACCTTAATGGAACCGATAAGTGTTTTTAGTCTTTAGTAGTCTCGTTATGTTCCACTGTAATATCGCGATACTCAGTGTCGGTAGAGATAATGGTAGTGCGTTGGGTGCACTAAGGGCTAATTCCAACTGATTCTCATACGTAAACATTAGTTATATCGCCTTATGCACCAATTAGACCTTAAATGGAACCGAGAACTGTTTTCACTCTCTACTATTCTCGTTAAGTTCAACTTTAACAACGCGATACTCAGTGTCAGTAGAGATGATGGTAGTGCGTTTGGACGCACTAAGGTCTAATTCCAACTGATTCTCATACGTAAAGATTAGATATATCGCCCAATGCACCAATTAGACCTCAATGGAACCGATAACTGTTTTCGGTCTCTAGTAGTCTCGTTAAGTCCCACTGTAATATCGCGACATTAAGTGTCGGTAGAGATAATGGTATGTTTTCATTCTCTACTATTCTCGTTAAGTTCTACTGTAACAACGCGATACTCAGTGTCAGTAGAGATGATGGTAGTGTGTTTGGATGCACTAAGGCCTAATTCCAACTGATTCTCATACGTAAAGATTAGATATATCGCCTTATGCACCAATTAGACCTAAATGGAACCGAGAACTGTTTTCAGTCTCTAGTAGTCTCGTTAAGTTCCACTGTAATAACGCGATATTAAGTGTCGGTGGGGGATAATGGTAGTTCGTTTCCGATGCATTAATGTCCGATTCCCACGGATTCTGATACGTAAAGATCAGATATATCGCCTCATGCACCAATTAGACCTAAATGGAACCGAGAACTGTTTTTCAGTCTCTACTAGTCTCGTTAAGTTCCACTGTAATATCGCGATACTCAGTGTCGGTAGAGATAATGGTAGTGTGTTTGGATGCACTAAGGTCTAATTCCAACTGATTCTCATACATAAAGATCAGATATATCGCCTCATGCACCAATTAGACCTCAATGGAACCGATAACTGTTTTCAGTCTCTACTAGTCTCGTTAAGTTCCACTGTAATATCGCGATACTCAGTGTCGGTAGAGATAATGGTAGTGTGTTTGGATGCACTAAGGTCTAGTTCTCAACGGATTCTCATACGTAAAGATTAGATATATCGCCTCATGCACCAATTAGACCTCAATGGAACCGATAACTGTTTTCAGTCTCTACTAGTCTCGTTAAGTTCAACTGTAATAACGCGATACTCAGTGTCAGTAGAGATGATGGTAGTGTGTTAGGATGCACTAAGGTCTAATTCCAACTGATTCTCATACGTAAAGATTAGATATATCGCCTTATGCACCAATTAGACCTCAATGGAACCGATAACTGTTTTCAGTCTCTAGTAGTCTCGTTAAGTTCCACTGTAATAACGCGATACTCAGTGTCAGTAGAGATGATGGTAGTGTGTTTGGATGTACTAAGGTCTAATTCCAACTGATTCTCATACGTAAAGATTAGATATATCGCCTTATGCACCAATTAGACCTCAATGGAACCGATAACTGTTTTCAGTCTCTAGTAGTCTCGTTAAGTTCCCACTGTAATATCGCGATATTAAGTGTCGGTAGAGATAATGGTAGTGTGTTTCGGATGCACTAAGGTCTAATTTCTCAACTGATTCTGATACGTAAAGATCAGATATATCGCCTCATGCACCAATTAGACCTTAATGGAACGGAGAACTGTTTTCAGTCTCTACTAGTCTCGTTAAGTTCAACTGTAATAACGCGATACTCAGTGTCAGCAGAGATGATGGTAGTGTGTTATGATGTACTAAGGTCTAATTCCAAGTGATTCTCATACGTAAAGATTAGATATATCGGCTCATGCACCAATTAGACCTAAATGGAAACGATAACTGTTTTCAATCTCTAGTAGTCTCGTTAAGTTCCCCACTGTAATAACGCGATATTAAGGGTCGTTAGAGATAATGGTAGTTCGTTCCGATCTATTAATTTCCGATTCCCACGGATTCTGATACGTAATGATCAAATATATCGCTTTGTGGACGTATTAGACCTAAATGGAACCGAGAACTGTTTTCATTCTCTACTAGGCTCGTTAAGTTCCACTGTAATATCGCGATACTCAGTGTCGGTAGAGATAATGGTAGTGTGTTTGGATGCACTGATGTCTAATTCCTACGGATTCTGATATATAACGGTTAGATATATCGCTTTACGCACCTATTAGACCTTAATGGAACCGATAACTGTTTTCAGTCTCTGCTAGTCTCGTTAAGTTCCACTGTAATATTGCGATACTCTGTGTCGGTAGAGATAATGGTAGTGTGTTTGGATGCACTGATGTCTAATTCCTACGGATTCTGATACATAACGGTTAGATATATCGCTTTACGCACCATTTAGACATTAATGGAACCGAGAACTGTTTTTCACTCTCTGATAGTCTCGTTAGGTTCCTCAGTAATTTCGCGATATTCAGTGTCGGTAGAGATAATGGTAGTGAGATTGACACGACCGAAATCGCAGACCTGAAAAATGCGCTACATATTCCATTTCTTCGTAATACAAACCAACATAAAATCTAAAGACTATAGATGTTTTCGGAAAATCGCAATGCAGTCAAGTTCTCAGTGAAATGGTGGTTTTACCGTGCTAAGCTTTTATTTTCTGCCTACTAAAATTTTTTACGACTGTTGAATACAACCACAGCGTAGCTTAGATATTCGTACAACTTGGACCTCGGGCCGGATCGAACCACGATTTTCTTTCCAGGGGCTCGTTCATTACACACTGCGCCACGGAGTCCCTTGCTCTGTGTCTCTCTCAGCTACTTTTGGGCGCGAGCTTCCGGCGAGGGAAATTGTATTTCGATCTAGCCTGCTGTCCAAGTTTTGCGAATATCTCAACATTGTGATGGTGGTTTTACTGTCTTCATAAAAGCATCATATGTTAATTTGAAGGCAGTTAGGCAGCATTTTCTTGGATTTTAAGCTGTGCGATGTTTCTATTTGTCTTTACTCGTTCACCTGTATCACCTGTAGTCCGACTGATCGTCGTGTGGATCGATCGGGAGCCAGTAGACCTTCCATTTTTCCTTGTCGCGTGCAAGAGTAGCCCAGTAAGTAACAGTGGGTTCCGTTCGCTCGAGGGACTCGTTAAGCATCATATCCCTCTTCTAGGGTATTCGCGAAGAACTCTGACCATCGGGTCGGTGGTCTTCCTGCAGTGCGTTTAACATCCCGAACAATCCAGTCACTAACGGCTCCTGTCCATCTGTTCTCATTCATACGCCTTACGTGTCCGGCCCACTTCATCTTCGACTGTTTGACGTACAGAACGGCATCTTTGATTTTTAATCGTAGACGCAAGTCGGAACTTCGGATCACATCCCTTAATTGTGTAGAGCGGGATACTCCTAGCATCGTCCTTTCGACTGCGCTTTCGATAACGCTGAGTGGTCTTTCATCCTGCTTACGCAGCGACCAGGTTTCTGACGCATACGTTAGGGCAGGAAGTACCGTTGAGTAGAAAAGGTGGGCACGGAGTCGGGTGTTCCTTGTTCTCTTCACTAAATCCTCGATACTCTGGAAAGCTCCCCAAACCGCTCGTTTCCTTCTGCTCAGCTCTGGAGCTAAGCGTTCATCATATTGATTTCCCAACCTAGACACATAACTGGAGCATTCGGAGATATTCTTTCCGCTGAGCGTGAATGGGGTATACGAAACCAATCGGTTCCTCATGAACTTCTTTTTTTTGTGAGGTTTAGTAGAAGACCAGTCTTTCCACAGGCTTTATCAAAGTCGCCAAGCCTAGGTTTTGCTTGGATAATGTTTGGTTTTATAAGGACGATCTCATCAGCAAAGCGAAGATGATGTAACTGCCTGCCATCGATGTTCACTCCCATATTATCCCATTCCAATGTTCGCATGACGTTCTGGAGGGTGGCGGTAAATAATTTTGGCGAGATGGTATCGCCTTGCCTAATCCCTACTTTGACATCGATGTTAATAACGTTGAATGGTGAAATCTTGGTTGTGAAATTTTTGTACAGCTCACAAAGAATCTTTATGTACTGAGTAGGGACTCCTTGACCATCAAGGACTTCCATGACTGCTTCTATCTCAATGCAGTCAATGGCCTTCTTTAAAACGATGAAAGTGAGGCAGAGCGGTCTTTCTGCAGCTCGAATATCCGGGTGAAAAGCATGACAAGAAGTTCTCGATAACTGTCTGAGTACTCATTCTTTTCAAGTCAATTCCTAATACCTAATGGTTTAGCCCTGTTAATTTGACCTTTTCGTGTAATAAAATGTCATTTTTCTAACGAAATGTGGAGTAATCCGGATTTAATTTACTCGTCGAAAAGCTTCTCTGGAGAAGGAACGACTAACGTGATTGTGTAGTATACTCAAGCCAATAAAGGTTGATATCGTAAGAAGATAAAGAATATTCTCTTCAGGTAGAGAATAGCCCCAGTAGAGGGCATGGTGTCACAAAACCAACCACGATTAGTACATGGATAAGGTATTTACTAGGCTAGAAAAGCTTAAATTACACTGCAAAATAATGTTGGAGTAAGATTTCCTCGTCATAAGTGGTTAAAATTGCCGTGAAGGCAAAATTTATCAAGAGATCGGCCACATTGAACTAGTTAAAACGCGAAAAAAGCGCGACGACCTGTCAAATGAAACAGTCACGCTCTAAGGTGACGATCTGCTCCATGCCCTCCACCATCGTCACGCTGCATTATTCAATCAATACAGCAAGCTGTTACGGAGCTGGACGGTCTGGCTTTTCTCCTTAGCTTACGGTTAGTCATTATTTTATATTGTTCGTCCTTCTTAAAACAGTTCTTCGACCAACGATTTCATTAGTTAGTTTTCGAGTACTCCTTTAATGAACTAATCCATAACTAGTAGAGTCTTTGTGTTCCATGGAAAACGTCTTGAGCTCTTCTTTTTCATTAAAAGGTGAACACATCGCCGTCGTCCTGTTAAAGTCAGGGTTGTTCGGAGGACATCTTTTGTGCAAAGAATGCATAGGATTTTCTGAACACTAAGGAAATGTTAACAGGTCTGCATAAGTTATCTAACTTTGACGTCGGCGACAACCTCAGCGTAAATTGTATGATATTCGTCGTAATTCTATCGAGAGGGAAGCAGAGCTTCTGTTTATAGATCTGATTTTTTGGTCCTGTGCTGAACATGCTGGCATATTCTTGGAAGAAAAAGTGGATTTGTAAGAGTGGCTATGCAGCGTATAAGGGGATCAGATTAGGAATTTCTTGTTTGTTTGCAACTGCTGCTAAATGCTTCACTTCTTTCTTATCAAAACGCTCAGACTTGACTAACCATTCGTACACGTGAACTGAATAGAACTAGAACCGTAATGGACATGCAAGAAGATCAAGACTATTCCACACTTGAAATATCTGTGCTTTATAAGATGTAAATTTTCCTCCACATTCAGTTCGTTTCTTTGCATCCATCATCCACTAGGGTCTTCCAACTTTACGTTTAGCTTCACCTTGTGCTTAAAATGCTCATTTCATCTTGAATGTCGTAGGATGCTGGTCCACTCGACTCTCACTGGAGTCCCGAGATAGTTGGACAAGAGCGTTTCTAGATGTATTGCAGATAGTGGTTTCTTTTCGGACAAGTCTGGTACAGATTTCCCGACGCTGGAAGGATGAGATGCATTTTGAGCCTGTAGTGGGATCGATCCAGAATCGAGGTGGTGATGTCTGGCATGACTTCCACCGTACTTGAGACGTAACTATTCCCACACTTATTAGACTAACGGTTTAGGTTTGATATGTGCAAATGTATATCCGAATAATTCAGCATTCGCAGTGATGCACGGGCTTCAAAACTAGGAGAATACTGCTCGCATTTCACGTTCCGGAAATGAGCGCTTCTGAATAGGGAGATAGAACATCCAGCTCTCCATCATATTCAACTCCCCAGCTTGGTCGCGGCGTTTGGGCGGTGGAACGCACACCTGGAAAAGCTAGTTCTGGAGATGAAAGTAATAATGTACTGTTATTTGTCTAGGAACCACTTTTGACTTTAAGACAACAGGAGGTGTTTCATCTGCTGATAGCCGTAGTCATCTACACATGTTTGTGTGTTATTAAGCAGCTTTAAGTAAAAAAATTTTTATACCTGCCTTAAGTCTTAGCAGTAACTTCCGAAAACATCTTTGTTCTCCACTCTAATGTGCTGCTTTCGAAAGAAAATAAAGTGGGAGAGAATAATTATTACCTTGATCAGTATCTCTTCCTGTCCATCGAAAACATTTAGCAGGATGTTGAAATTGTCAAGCGATTCGTGAACAATGTACGAGGTGTTGGTTTAAGGAAGTTTCTAGGCAAATACCATTTTCTGTTACAGAAGACCCTTGCGGAATGATCTAAAATCGTAGAGAAAGGTAAAAACAACAGTTGCAGCTACAAAGGAAAAAAACTGTGTAAGAGTTGTCATGTTTGCTTCATAGAGTTACTTGCGAGCGTCTATCGATTTGTAAATGCAGTCTTATTACCGTCGCAAGCAAGGTTGATACTTCTAGTGGTTTCCTGACCTCGCTATGATGAGAAGAGATGGTCAGCCTTTGATGCTGGGATGCGGGATTGAATCAAAGGCCGAGTGTGAGCTTCTGAATACGCCTGTACAAGCTCCCAAAAAAACTCTGGCTATTCAGGGATTTTTGATCAAACTACCTGTTACACTGCTGTTTTGGGAACTAGAAATCGGTTTTCCGTTATTACACAAATTCCTTGCTAGTTGCTCATCGGGAAAACAGTTTCAGGATCAATTGCGCATGCACCTTACATGTGCGATGCTTTGTCCTCCAAAACTAATTCATGGTTGAGGAAATATCAACAGCGACTCAGTGAACATTAATGTTAGAAGACATCATTCAAGTGCTCTGTTTGCGGCTTACAACAAACATCCCATTCATGAAGGGGTGCTGGGCTTCTTCGCCGCATGGTAGAGCGCTGAAAGGAGCATTCAGTGGAAAAGGTGAGCGTAGCTTTGCGTCTGTTAACTGAAGCTTCTTTCAAAGGCCCGAATGTGGCCCCTTGCTGCTCTCCTTCTTTTGTTTGATTTCTCCGTGTTGTTCTCCATGTTCACTTAACGATCAAGGTACAAATACGAGGTGGTCTTTATAATCAGAGAGCTAGCCAGTTCCATTTGTTCATCGTCTCACCATTGGTTTTTCGTGAACTGAGTCTTTTTCGATTTATGCATAGTCCAGTCTTTTTTCACACTTCTTGCTGCTCATTGAGCGTCATGTCTTCTTCACTTGCACTTCTCGAGAAAACGACGAAGTCTTCAGGAGAACGAAGATTTCACAGGGATTTTCCATTAATACGCGTGTCCATCTCGTTTCACTAGTGCTCTAGTGCTATTTCATTATCTACTGTAATATGCAACTGTAAATAGCTTTGGTAAGATAGTGAGGTTACTAGGGGGGCTGATGTAAAAGTAGTATTTTTGCAATGGTGTTCTTACATACAACTTACACTCATTGCATACTAAAACTTTTGTAACTTTTACTTTTCTTTTCCATTATTAAAATGGTTCAGGCGAAAATCTTTCCTACATTAAATGCATTTAGTGTTGATCTGTTAAATAGCCGTCAAAGCAGGCGTAAAGTCCGAAACAGCTATCTGAATGAACGGCCGGGAATCTTCTAAAATACACGCTGAGGTCGAATTCCGGTGTTCTTATTTTATAATTTGTCGGCTATGGTTATTAATTCCATATCATATTTAATAAGGGTCCCACTACATTGTTGATGTTGATGGTGATGTGGTTAGTGTTCCACCATCCCGCATTATCCACGAACTGTTTACCTTTGTGTGGGCTGGAATAGAGCTATAAGCGATTGTAGGTAGATAGATGTAGCAGGCTTTTTTCTCTGGCCACTTTGACGTGGATAGTGGACGTACTGAGAATCCTTTGTGACACTATCTAGAAAATGATTCGATGAGTTCAGGATCGACGACTGTCTGAATTAGATTCAGATGGGTCGTGTTGTTACCCTCAGTCACCTAGAATACATCGGGCTGCTAGCCAAGAGAACGTGACGAGGACGTTGTGTTGAGAGCTTTAGGAATATAGCAAAATGCTGTCACTCATCTATATCTATAGCTCGCATGCCTCGTAATAATTGTCACGACCGACTTTCTGTTAACATCAGAATCGATCAAATAATTCTTTACATTCTCGTTGGGGAAACGCGAGGTGTTATTTTATTCCTCATTCAAGAGCAAGCTGACGTTTCGGCAGATTTCACCTTCCTCTGAGCCTGCTTTTGCGAGCGAGACTATAATTTTTCTAATGCAAATCTTTCATGCAAGTCTGCCATAGAATAAGACATCCTAGGAAATTCTTATGTTTGTAATATTGTTTCAATGACCAGTCCACGTGTTGTCTACTTGTACTCGCACCCGAACTTGTAAGCGAAGGCACCAGCAGCAGCACTTCTCCTATTGTTTCATCTTAGTACCATTCCTTGCTTTGACCTTTTTTGGTGACCAACACTCATCCAAAACGCATTTTTTGTAAGTTGTGATGTGCGGGAAGTAGCTTCTCACTAAGAGTGCTACATAGAACATCTTTGAGATGTGAACTCGCAGAATGAATCTCTGCATCAAGTAATATTCGGAAGGAATACGCATTGTGTACGATGCTTACCTGTAAATTTCCAACCAACTATGCTTCGTATGTGACGTATAGTTTGAGAATATATTAATGCATGTGTACATATTTACTAATAGCAGTATACAAGAATGATTTGTACGTTAACACTTCCATGGGACATCGTCGCGAATAGCTCAAATTCTAGATCATTCCCTTTTAGACTATTAGTTTACTAGTTCGTTTCCCGAAGTCGCGATCCTGCTTCTCTTGTTCGTCACTATTTCTCAGCTAATTACAATTGTTGCTAGGATGGCGGTGTTTCTTGGCATCTGTTTACTCTTAGCGGATCTTCTGAATAGAATCGTCGAAATACTTTTCCAATAAATAACGCTCCTAGTTAACGAAAATCTGCTGTACATTCCAGTTCAGTGGCCATATACACTCTCCATCCAGGATAAGGTAGTGAATCATCGGCGACTGGTACGATATTTGAATAACATTGAAGTTATTCAGTGTCTACATCTTAGCTTCCATTGAATCCCTTGTAATGAAAAAGTATCAGAGAAGTCTCTAGTGGTTGCTTAGGTTTATACACTCCTAGGGTACAGCTAGAGAAGACACTGTGAAAGCTGGAACAATTGCAAAGAATTTATTGCATCTTCCAACTACTGTTGATTGAACTTTGTGAATGTAGTGAAATTCCCCCCCCCCATTCTCTATATAAACTGTGATACCTTTTCTTTCTTACCTCAAATCATTCCAGTTGCTTATCCCAATACGTCAGCACGATTTCTTTTTTTACATAATATTGTCGTTAAGCTTTTTTTGTTTCGCGCAACGGATAGGTGCCCTCAGGTATGCCTGTTTCAGCATCCAACATTTGCTGGCATCGTTGAGATGGACAAAAGTTGTTCATCTCTTCGTGCAATATTCAGCATCTGTTGTTTGCTGAGATGGTTGCAAGGAAAGAAAGCAGTGTCAAGTCTCGTCTAGCACACCTGGATGCACTAAAATCTCTGTATGAAAGGATTCACTGCAGAATTCATTAAGATATGGAACACTGTGTCCGTTCGGAGTGCAATGTAAGTGTTCCAGTCAGTTTATTGTTTCCAGCACCCACCTCTAATCAGCCTCAGCACCCATCAACAGAGCGCTGGCTTGTTGAAATGCTAAACCGAGGTTGTTGACTAAGATTATTTCACAGTATCTGATGTTTCATCACGTTTCATTTCCTTTGCCTCCGCATTATTTCGATGCCTGATTATTCCATTAGTTAACTTAGAACTAATTTCACCACACAAGCAAGCATTCTCCCACTGGACCACGAATAGTATGGTGTTATAAGTTTAGTATTCCTGCGATCGTTGCTGTGGAACTGAAAATATGATTCTTCGTTCTGTACAATTCTGACAACTTTTTGTAGTAGGAATATATCATTGGTTGCCGTTCTACTTATTTGGATTTCTTGTAACTAATTTTAAAACTTTCTGTAGTAGCGTGCTCATTGTACGTCATCCTCATCGCTTTGTAATCACAGTCTTACATGTACTTCTAATATGCCATTCTCCTATAGCGTCAACTGTATTCCAACACACACGTGTGCCTAACATCACTGCCCCATCCTATGACAAAGCTACTCTTTCACTTGTAGGCATTCTCTTACGTATTGTCTCATCTTCACTTTTTGGCGTTGCTACCATATTGTCGCTTATATTGTTTCGGTATTGGCATATCATTATTGCTGTACTGTTATTGTTATAAACGATCTAACTATCCATGTTTGAGATTGTGCTCTGTGACAACGTCAGATAGTCCCGAGTGGCAAATTCATACCAAGTAGAGAATTCTACAGCGAGCTACTGATTACATAGTGCCGAGGACTGACTTGTAGACTTATGTTTCGAAATTTCAAAAAATCGACTCTTATTTAATCTCGGTATGACAAGGCAACCTGTGTTTAAGTTGTCTGAGCTTGCACAACATTCATTAACAAATCGACTGCATTTGTCGGAATCGGGTCGGACCATCGACTCGGAACATCTGCTCTGATGAAGACGGAGACGTCGAAGTGTAAGTCTGTAATTTTTTCTTTGTCAACCTCGCGTGATCTCAACAATTTGAACAATTTGTGTTCAAATACGCCACTAATACACCGCCCCCAAGTCCAACCAAGCCTCTTGTCGAGAATTTAGATTCGACTCACCTGAGACATGCTTACTTCCTCTAATATGCGTGGGAATAGCCCTACCAGAAAAGCAAGAAAAGTGTTCGATGACCTTCATGGATGGTACTGTGAGTAGACGAATTGAATGTGTGAAGTACTGTGATCCTCGTTTTTTGATAGCGTAAAAATTGATATTGGTGTTGGGCATGTTTGCGTTTCTTCGATTCCAATTCTACACCACTGTACAGTAATTAGTCTTTTGAGCACTTGTCGGTTACTTTTTAAGAAACTCTATGATGAATGCATGTCATGTCTGATCAAATAATAATAGTAATAATAATACTAATAACATTGAGTAAAAAATCTGTTTTGTCCAAGTCTCCTTTCTTTTTGCTTTGTTGGATAGTCTTTTTCTACTTTGTTCTGCGTTTACTGCTGGAAGCCACATGGTTTTCGTTTATTGAAGGTATATTAATTGATCGTACTGTGGGAAATCACAATAAAAAATGCTCTTCCCTATCTATCACTATTTAATGCTTCGTAAATCATCTCTGGAATAATAAACTTGAGTGGATAATACCAATAACACCTTCGACAAAAACGATCTGGTGAGCTATTGACCGGGACGTATCGCTTGGTTCTCGTTAGTCAGCTAGTTCGATGACTGACTTTGGGCACTAACACGTTCGCCCATCGTTTGAGTAATCTTCCAAGAGGACGTTGCCTTCTCTTCAAGACTCCTCTAAAGTTTTTTTTGGTCCATCAGTCACCAGCTGTTCTAATGGTATGAGAGAACAATCAGTGCTTCGCTAGAGGTGTTTATACTCCTTGATCTCAGAGAATGGGGGAAATTCTGAAGATCATAGCTGCGCATCTCAGCGGAACATTGAGAGGACCACAGTGATGGTGGCGTGATGTTAACTTTTATTTACTGCCTATCACAATTTCTCATTGCAGGGTATTACGTGGGACATCATACGTTATACCTTGTCATGAAAAATTGTAATAGGCAGTAAATAAAAAGTTAACATTGCGATTTCGACTGAAGCCTTAGTATAACTGGGTTCATTGCCGATTGGGGTTCCCCAGATCAATCCCTTTGACGAGTGTTTGGAGATGGCCGATAGAGAGAGAACGAGCTGATAGACGGACGTAACGAAGAACTCGCACGGTGTGGTGGTGAACGCGTTACTCACCGGAAAGAGCAATACCTTCCTCATTGTAGACACCTACCGTCCACAGTTTTGCAAATATCTTCTCTTCATGAGCATCCGACTCCTGAGCTAGACGTCCGACCGACGTGTCTAAAATCAATGAGTTGTGGAGTTCGATTTCTTTACCGTTGTTCCACATGTTCCTCAAGATCTGGGTCTCCGTCCTAGCTATGCGGAGTTCAGTCTTTTTTTCCCCGTTTCGTTAAGCTTTTTTTCAGCGTGCTCTGTGCTTTATTGATACTCTTCAGTAAGATAACAGCATTATCAGTAAACGATGGCTTGACAGAACCTTTCCATCAATGCGTGTGCTCTTTCCCTCCCACTCGAGCGATGTCTTTAATCATTATAATGCGGCGGTAAATAGATTTGGCGAGACGGTGTCGATCGGTGGCTTTCCCGAGTAACTTCTTTGACCCTTGTGGCAGCTAAGAGGTGGTTCATGTTGCATAATCTCTTTTGGAACCGTGGCTGATCACGTGGTAGCTCCTATTCCAAAAGTCGATGTGCGCAATGAGACAATTTTAGTGAATAACTTATAGAATACACTCAACGACCAACAGATATAAACACAAAAAGTTGAGATGTTGCGTCAACTCCGCCCCGCATTCCGTCTGTGAAATTAATGAGCTGGTAAGTTAAAATTTTCCTTCAATGACTTAGAACCAGAAATTTTGGAGAATAGCGTATTACGTATCGGATTCCATATTTCGCACACAATTCTGCTTGCAGGTGTTCAACTACGACTGGATGAAGGGAATTGCTGAGGTGAAACGGGTGTTGAGTTAGAGATCGCATGGGTGCAATTAGCTTGATATTTTCTAGAAAGCTATCGAAGCAGCTGAATCGCAGTAGTTAGAGATACAACGCAGTGATCACGTGGTTGTTGGTTTGACTTGCTCTCTTTGGCTAGGCTAAACTCTACCTATCCGGTGGTCTGCGAATCGGTGACAGATTTGTTATGGAAGGCTTAAAAACACCGAGTAGCTATACCAATAGGTCCTGTGAGATCATAGCATTAGTTAACTATGGTTTCACTCACCTTTACAATACCTGACTGAGTCATTGCACTGTTCATCCACAAATGGCTGATTGGTGTCAAACAGTTTGTTAATTACTATCTATATTTGCCACAACTAAACGAGGTGAGGTCGAAGAGCATGAATCCGCCAAAGAACAGATATCGATATGGCATCATTGCCGCATTTTGGCGCAAGATAAAACACATCAAGAAATACTCAACTGTTCATATACTGCTATCAAATTTACTATAACCCCAAGCGCTATGAGAATAAGGAGTGTTGATGCCATTTTGCATGCAAAACGAGGAAAGAAAGAAGTTACGACGAAAACTTTTTTTAGATCACTAAAATAAGAATAAAATCTTTATTGTTATCTGTCAATCACGTTACATTTAGACATAGATTTCGAAAAGCTACGAGGACGCCTATCTGCCAAGCATACACAGGCACACTCACTTCATGTCATATCTTTATAATGCATTAAAAATTGGATAAAGTACACAACATAAGCCAGACTTATTGCTGATGTTGAGATTAGAAACAACGTACAGATTTGTCCAGAAGACGATTCGAAATGCAACAATCTAGAAGTGCCAACAAGTACACTTCATTTATTCGGTTCACCCATCGACAGAAGTGCCACAGGTTGCCACCATAGAGAGTTATAATAGAGCTGCAATAATAACATTAATGTCAATTTTGACTTATTATTTACTGCCTACTCTTTTTAGCGGCAGGGGTATGCGTCGCGAAATATAACTTTAATGATGCTGAGATGTTTGCAAAACTCTGGAGCGCAGGTGCCTATGGTGGGGAACGAACGCGCTATTGTCCTTTCCGGGAAGTAGCGCGCTCACCACCACACCATGCGGGTCCTTCGCTTCGCCTGTCTCTCAGCTAGTTCTACTGATCTTTTGCCATCAGCAATCACCCGTCAGCGGGATTGATCTGGAGGGCCCAAATCGGCAACGAACCCAGTTAAGTTGAGGCTGCAGTTACAATCACAATTTTTGACTTATTATTTACTGCCTACTCTTTTTAGCGGCAGGGTATGCGTTGCGAAATATAACTTTAATGATGCTGAGATATTTGCAAAACTCTGGAGCGCAGGTGCCTATGGCGGGGAACGAACGCGCTATTGTCCTTTCCGGGGAGTAGCGCTCACCACCACACCATGCGGGTCCTTCGTTTCGCCTGTCTCTCAGCTAGTTCTATTGATCTTTTGCCAGAGAGACTGGGGAAACGAAGGACCCGCATGGTGTGGTGGTGAACGCGTTACTCCCCGGAAAGGACAATAGCGCGTTCGTTCCCCACCGCAGACACTTGCGGTTTGGAGTTTTGCAAATATCTCAGCATCATTAAAGTTGTTTAATTGTTATTAGATGTTACCAGTGAGTTGAGCGGTTCAGTGCACAACCGTCGAAACTCACTTGTTGAAAACCGGTATTTCGTAAATCTGTAGTCTATGCGTTGTTTATGTCTCATTGTAGCATTCAACTTGTTTCATTGAGCAAATGGCATTTGATATTGTTAATTTATCTTGTATTCTGATTTTTAGGCAGATCAGATTTGTTACGCGGTGCTATGTGTGTTCAGCTTCGCAGCAGCTGGACACAAGAAACCTGAGTGAAACCACTTGTTCTTTATGCGAATTTTGGATACTTACGATGAGTCTCATTAATGAATGAGTTCTGTCTCTCTTCGAAATTTTATGGAATTTTTCTGCCTTTAGATTTTCCTTATTCGAGTTGTGTTCGTTGATTTCACTTTTTCAGTGTGACATAAAAGTAATATGGTTTACTGTAAGCATATTACTTAGTGTAATAATAATAGCAGTGGTTGTAGGGATTTTCTACTCATTGTTACTTCGTAGTGAAACTAAATTGAATCCTATCATGGTCTGTATATAGCATCATTGTTAAATATTAAACTTGGGTAAATTATACAAGCTTTGAATAATCAGATCCGTTTGGCATTATGACTTTTAGCAATTGTTGTTTGTAAATATGCTTAATTTATTGCGAGTCTTCTTCGCACTGTTTCTAATCAGGCGCTCAACCTAAAACAGTAAATCAATGAACGTTGTAGTAGATTAGAATAAATTGTTTTTTCCACTTGGCGTTTGTGTTGACGTACAACGTTAAGGTAGCAGAAATGAGTGAATGTTCTATATCAAAGGTAACCACATTATGCTCGTAATGTGGCATTTGAGAGCATTTGGGGTCATGCCTTGTGCTATAATACTGCCAGCGCCCTGAGTAGTATATAGGAAGTGTACAGAACTTTTCATGAACTTTGTTTCATTAACGATTGACTTAATGATGTGGCTTTAGTTATGGAATCAGGATTATTAATGCACAAAAGAAAAGCTAGTGGATACTCAAAAACCGACTTTAATTCAGCCTTCGGATGAGTAACCAATAGTTCCTTGTATTACGCAAGGTGGTTATAAAGATTTCTTTTTTATTCGGGGTAACTTCTCAACAATCCCAGTCGATTGTCTGATGGCGGTCGTTGTCGCGATGTTTAAGTCATCGAAAATCGTTCTGAGGACTTATCTCAGCGTAACAATTTAGAAAACAGTGGACTTCTGGTCTTTTTTAAATGTAATCAACGTGTACCTCCCGTTCACCTTCTTTGTCTTCCATTGTCACCACGAATGACAATAAATCTCTGCGGTGCTCACCACAAAAACTAATCTGGTACGCCTTTCAATATTGGTACACTCGCTGTCCTCGTGCCCTCTCACTAGCGACGATCTCCTATGAGATTCGAATTAGACGAGCAAACTTCTCCAGGAAAAAACTTTTTTACTATACTTTTAAGTGTGGAATAGAGTTTTTTTTCGGTCAAAGCCCACTTCATCTGTGTTGGATAGGCTAGTGAATAAATTCAATAAATCTAACGAAAATCCTGAAAAAAGCTCAAAGCTAATAGCCGAAAGGAAGTGAGCAATATGTGAGTCACACCATCGGCAATCTGATAACTAACGAAATAACTAAAAGCTAACTTAGAATTTGGTGCTAAATAAATCACATGTTTTAAAGTGGAATTCAGTAATATGTAGTTAAGATAGCAAAAAATTAAACTGGTCATTAGTTAACAACTGTAACATCAAATTTTTTAACACACATTGATTCCTTCAAGGATCTCAATCACCAGTGGGTTTCCGGTTGGTTAGTGACGAGGTTTCGTGGCACGTCATGGTAGCGATAACGGGATTGAACTAAGACCAAAAGAGATATAGTGCTTCCCGAGGCGCAGGTGAATCCTGGAGATAAGCTTTCTATTTCTGCAGAGTCGATTTTGCACATATCTTCTGTATGGTGACCTACCGATGTATTGAGCCACTGGTGTTATCCTCCCAGAGAAGTCTGGTACCACTCTGCCGATCCCGAAGGCTTGGTGGGCCATGGGAACGGAGATGTATCCCTCGTGTGTGTTGCAGGGCACCACCGAGCACTGCGTCACACGCGCTCCCCCTCTCATAATGCAAGGTTCTAATTCAATAAAGCACCAGCATGACGGTAATGTTGTTACGAAAAGGGGAATCTCCTCGTCATCAGCAACTATAGCCAAATCTGGCTGTTGTTTGTCGTCTGTAAACCCTTCAGTCCAGTCAGCCTAAGCAGGATTGGCACAACACTGGACCAAGGACAGCCATGTGATGAGGCAGCGTTTGGAAAAGGATACGACGCACCACATACACACGATCATAAGTTTCATCAAAAGTATAGCAAGAGCACGAGAGAATACTTCATCTCACTTTCAGTGGCGTAACGAAGGAATTCGTCTTGTCTGAGACAAGCGCACTTATGAAAGCTTTGCACAGTTTCAGCGTCCCTACTCAGTATTAGGTAAGTACATATAAAATGCAGACGATTTCATTGTTTTAGCTTTCCCTGTAATTTTTTTGAATAAAAACTTTACTTCAATGATGCTGAGATATTTGCAAAACTCCGGAGCGCAGGCGTCTGCAGTGGGGAACGAACGCGCTATTGTCCTTTCCGGGGAGTAACGCGTTCACCACCACACCATGCGGGTCCTTCGTTTCGCCTGTCTCTCAGCTAGTTCTATCGATCTTTGCCATCGGCAATCACCCATCAACGCGATTGATCTGGGGGAGCCCAAATCGGCATTGAACCCATTTAAGCTGAGACTATAGTTATAATCACAATCTTAACCATTTTATTTACTGTCTATTCTTTTTAATGGCAAGGTATTTTGCGAAATGTAACTTCAATGATGCCGAGATATTTGCAAAACACCGGACCGCAGGTGTCTGCGGTAGGGAACGAACGCGATATTCTCCTTTCCGGGGAGTAACGCGTTCACCACCACACATGCGGGTCCTTCGTTTCCCCAGTCTCTCTGGCAAAAGATCAATAGAACTAGCTGAGAGACAGGCGAAACGAAGGACCCGCATGGTGTGGTGGTGAGCGCGCTACTCCCCGGAAAGGACAATAGCGCGTTCGTTCCCCGCCATAGGCACCTGCGCTCCAGAGTTTTGCAAATATCTCAGCATCATTAAAGTTATATTTCGCAACGCATACCCTGCCGCTAAAAAAGAGTAGGCAGTAAATAATAAGTCAAAATTGTGATTGTAACTGCAGCCTCAACTTAACTGGGTTCGTTGCCGATTTGGGCCCTCCAGATCAATCCCGCTGACGGGTGATTGCTGATGGCAAAAAGATCAGTAGAACTAGCTGAGAGACAGGCGAAGCGAAGGACCCGCATGGTGTGGTGGTGAGCGCGCTACTTCCCGGAAAGGACAATAGCGCGTTCGTTCCCCACCATAGGCACCTGCGCTCCAGAGTTTTGCAAACATCTCAGCATCATTAAAGTTATATTTCGCGACGCATACCCTGCCGCTAAAAAGAGTAGGCAGTAAATAATAAGTCAAAATTGACATTAATGTTATTATTGCAGCTCTATTATAACTCTCTATGGTGGCAACCTGTGGCACTTCTGTCGATGGGTGAACCGAATAAATGAAGTGTACTTGTTGGCACTTCTAGATTGTTGCATTTCGAATCGTCTTCTGGACAAATCTGTACGTTGTTTCTAATCTCAACATCAGCAATAAGTCTGGCTTATGTTGTGTACTTTATCCAATTTTTAATGCATTATAAAGATATGACATGAAGTGAGTGTGCCTGTGTATGCTTGGCAGATAGGCGTCCTCGTAGCTTTTCGAAATCTATGTCTAAATGTAACGTGATTGACAGATAACAATAAAGATTTTATTCTTATTTTAGTGATCTAAAAAAAGTTTTCGTCGTAACTTCTTTCTTTCCTCGTTTTGCATGCAAAATGGCATCAACACTCCTTATTCTCATAGCGCTTGGGGTTATAGTAAATTTGATAGCAGTATATGAACAGTTGAGTATTTCTTGATGTGTTTTATCTTGCGCCAAAATGCGGCAATGATGCCATATCGATATCTGTTCTTTGGCGGATTCATGCTCTTCGACCTCACCTCGTTTAGTTGTGGCAAATATAGATAGTAATTAACAAACTGTTTGACACCAATCAGCCATTTGTGGATGAACAGTGCAATGACTCAGTCAGGTATTGTAAAGGTGAGTGAAACCATAGTTAACTAATGCTATGATCTCACAGGACCTATTGGTATAGCTACTCGGTGTTTTTTAAGCCTTCCATAACAAATCTGTCACCGATTCGCAGACCACCGGATAGGTAGAGTTTAGCCTAGCCAAAGAGAGCAAGTCAAACCAACAACCACGTGATCACTGCGTTGTATCTCTAACTACTGCGATTCAGCTGCTTCGATAGCTTTCTAGAAAATATCAAGCTAATTGCACCCATGCGATCTCTAACTCAACACCCGTTTCACCTCAGCAATTCCCTTCATCCAGTCGTAGTTGAACACCTGCAAGCAGAATTGTGTGCGAAATATGGAATCCGATACGTAATACGCTATTCTCCAAAATTTCTGGTTCTAAGTCATTGAAGGAAAATTTTAACTTACCAGCTCATTAATTTCACAGACGGAATGCGGGGGCGGAGTTGACGCAACATCTCAACTTTTTGTGTTTATATCTGTTGGTCGTTGAGTGTATTCTATAAGTTATTCACTAAAATTGTCTCATTGCGCACATCGACTTTTGGAATAGGAGCTACCACGTGATCAGCCACGGTTCCAAAAGAGATTATGCAACATGAACCACCTCTTAGCTGCCACAAGGGTCAAAGAAGTTACTCGGGAAAGCCACCGATCGACACCGTCTCGCCAAATCTATTTACCGCCGCATTATAATGATTAAAGACATCGCTCGAGTGGGAGGGAAAGAGCACACGCATTGATGGAAAGGTTCTGTCAAGCCATCGTTTACTGATAATGCTGTTATCTTACTGAAGAGTATCAATAAAGCACAGAGCACGCTGAAAAAGCTTAACGAAACGGGGAAAAAAGACTGAACTCCGCATAGCTAGGACGGAGACCCAGATCTTGAGGAACATGTGGAACAACGGTAAAGAAATCGAACTCCACAACTCATTGATTTTAGACACGTCGGTCGGACGTCTAGCTCAGGAGTCGGATGCTCATGAAGAGAAGATATTTGCAAAACTGTGGACGGTAGGTGTCTACAATGAGGAAGGTATTGCTCTTTCCGGTGAGTAACGCGTTCACCACCACACCGTGCGAGTTCTTCGTTACGTCCGTCTATCAGCTCGTTCTCTCTCTATCGGCCATCTCCAAACACTCGTCAAAGGGGATTGATCTGGGGAACCCCAATCGGCAATGAACCCAGTTATACTAAGGCTTCAGTCGAAATCGCAATGTTAACTTTTTATTTACTGCCTATTACAATTTTTTCATGACAAGGTATAACGTATGATGTCCCACGTAATACCCTGCAATGAGAAATTGTGATAGGCAGTAAATAAAAGTTAACATCACGCCACCATCACTGTGGTCCTCTCAATGTTCCGCTGAGATGCGCAGCTATGATCTTCAGAATTTCCCCCATTCTCTGAGATCAAGGAGTATAAACACCTCTAGCGAAGCACTGATTGTTCTCTCATACCATTAGAACAGCTGGTGACTGATGGACCAAAAAAAACTTTAGAGGAGTCTTGAAGAGAAGGCAACGTCCTCTTGGAAGATTACTCAAACGATGGGCGAACGTGTTAGTGCCCAAAGTCAGTCATCGAACTAGCTGACTAACGAGAACCAAGCGATACGTCCCGGTCAATAGCTCACCAGATCGTTTTTGTCGAAGGTGTTATTGGTATTATCCACTCAAGTTTATTATTCCAGAGATGATTTACGAAGCATTAAATAGTGATAGATAGGGAAGAGCATTTTTTATTGTGATTTCCCACAGTACGATCAATTAATATACCTTCAATAAACGAAAACCATGTGGCTTCCAGCAGTAAACGCAGAACAAAGTAGAAAAAAGACTATCCAACAAAGCAAAAAAGAAAGGAGACTTGGACAAAACAGATTTTTTTACTCAATGTTATTAGTATTATTATTACTATTATTATTTGATCAGACATGACATGCATTCATCATAGAGTTTCTTAAAAAGTAACCGACAAGTGCTCAAAAGACTAATTACTGTACAGTGGTGTAGAATTGGAATCGAAGAAACGCAAACATGCCCAACACCAATATCAATTTTACGCTATCAAAAACGAGGATCACAGTACTTCACACATTCAATTCGTCTACTCACAGTACCATCCATGAAGGTCATCGAACACTTTTCTTGCTTTTCTGGTAGGGCTATTCCCACGCATATTAGAGGAAGTAAGCATGTCTCAGGTGAGTCGAATACTTCGACGTCTCCGTCTTCATCAGAGCAGATGTTCCGAGTCGATGGTCCGACCCGATTCCGACAAATGCAGTCGATTTGTTAATGAATGTTGTGCAAGCTCAGACAACTTAAACACAGGTTGCCTTGTCATACCGAGATTAAATAAGAGTCGATTTTTGAAATTTCGAAACATAAGTCTACAAGTCAGTCCTCGGCACTATGTAATCAGTAGCTCGCTGTAGAATTCTCTACTTGGTATGAATTTGCCACTCGGGACTATCTGACGTTGTCACAGAGCACAATCTCAAACATGGATAGTTAGATCGTTTATAACAATAACAGTACAGCAATAATGATATGCCAATACCGAAACAATATAAGCGACAATATGGTAGCAACGCCAAAAAGTGAAGATGAGACAATACGTAAGAGAATGCCTACAAGTGAAAGAGTAGCTTTGTCATAGGATGGGGGCAGTGATGTTAGGCACACGTGTGTGTTGGAATACAGTTGACGCTATAGGAGAATGGCATATTAGAAGTACATGTAAGACTGTGATTACAAAGCGATGAGGATGACGTACAATGAGCACGCTACTACAGAAAGTTTTAAAATTAGTTACAAGAAATCCAAATAAGTAGAACGGCAACCAATGATATATTCCTACTACAAAAAGTTGTCAGAATTGTACAGAACGAAGAATCATATTTTCAGTTCCACAGCAACGATCGCAGGAATACTAAACTTATAACACCATACTATTCGTGGTCCAGTGGGAGAATGCTTGCTTGTGTGGTGAAATTAGTTCTAAGTTAACTAATGGAATAATCAGGCATCGAAATAATGCGGAGGCAAAGGAAATGAAACGTGATGAAACATCAGATACTGTGAAATAATCTTAGTCAACAACCTCGGTTTAGCATTTCAACAAGCCAGCGCTCTGTTGATGGGTGCTGAGGCTGATTAGAGGTGGGTGCTGGAAACAATAAACTGACTGGAACACTTACATTGCACTCCGAACGGACACAGTGTTCCATATCTTAATGAATTCTGCAGTGAATCCTTTCATACAGAGATTTTAGTGCATCCAGGTGTGCTAGACGAGACTTGACACTGCTTTCTTTCCTTGCAACCATCTCAGCAAACAACAGATGCTGAATATTGCACGAAGAGATGAACAACTTTTTGTCCATCTCAACGATGCCAGCAAATGTTGGATGCTGAAACAGGCATACCTGAAAACACCTATCCGTTACGCGAAACAAAAAAAGCTTAACGACAATATTATGTAAAAAAAGAAATCGTGCTGACGTATTGGGATAAGCAACTGGAATGATTTGAGGTAAGAAAGAAAAGGTATCACAGTTTATATAGAGAATGGGGGGGAATTTCACTACATTCACAAAGTTCAATCAACAGTAGTTGGAAGATGCAATAAATTCTTTGCAATTGTTCCAGCTTTCACAGTGTCTTCTCTAGCTGTACCCTAGGAGTGTATAAACCTAAGCAACCACTAGAGACTTCTCTGATACTTTTCATTACAAGGGATTCAATGGAAGCTAAGATGTAGACACTGAATAACTTCAATGTTATTCAAATATCGTACCAGTCGCCGATGATTCACTACCTTATCCTGGATGGAGAGTGTATATGGCCACTGAACTGGAATGTACAGCAGATTTTCGTTAACTAGGAGCGTTATTTATTGGAAAAGTATTTCGACGATTCTATTCAGAAGATCCGCTAAGAGTAAACAGATGCCAAGAAACACCGCCATCCTAGCAACAATTGTAATTAGCTGAGAAATAGTGACGAACAAGAGAAGCAGGATCGCGACTTCGGGAAACGAACTAGTAAACTAATAGTCTAAAAGGGAATGATCTAGAATTTGAGCTATTCGCGACGATGTCCCATGGAAGTGTTAACGTACAAATCATTCTTGTATACTGCTATTAGTAAATATGTACACATGCATTAATATATTCTCAAACTATACGTCACATACGAAGCATAGTTGGTTGGAAATTTACAGGTAAGCATCGTACACAATGCGTATTCCTTCCGAATATTACTTGATGCAGAGATTCATTCTGCGAGTTCACATCTCAAAGATGTTCTATGTAGCACTCTTAGTGAGAAGCTACTTCCCGCACATCACAACTTACAAAAAATGCGTTTTGGATGAGTGTTGGTCACCAAAAAAGGTCAAAGCAAGGAATGGTACTAAGATGAAACAATAGGAGAAGTGCTGCTGCTGGTGCCTTCGCTTACAAGTTCGGGTGCGAGTACAAGTAGACAACACGTGGACTGGTCATTGAAACAATATTACAAACATAAGAATTTCCTAGGATGTCTTATTCTATGGCAGACTTGCATGAAAGATTTGCATTAGAAAAATTATAGTCTCGCTCGCAAAAGCAGGCTCAGAGGAAGGTGAAATCTGCCGAAACGTCAGCTTGCTCTTGAATGAGGAATAAAATAACACCTCGCGTTTCCCCAACGAGAATGTAAAGAATTATTTGATCGATTCTGATGTTAACAGAAAGTCGGTCGTGACAATTATTACGAGGCATGCGAGCTATAGATATAGATGAGTGACAGCATTTTGCTATATTCCTAAAGCTCTCAACACAACGTCCTCGTCACGTTCTCTTGGCTAGCAGCCCGATGTATTCTAGGTGACTGAGGGTAACAACACGACCCATCTGAATCTAATTCAGACAGTCGTCGATCCTGAACTCATCGAATCATTTTCTAGATAGTGTCACAAAGGATTCTCAGTACGTCCACTATCCACGTCAAAGTGGCCAGAGAAAAAAAGCCTGCTACATCTATCTACCTACAATCGCTTATAGCTCTATTCCAGCCCACACAAAGGTAAACAGTTCGTGGATAATGCGGGATGGTGGAACACTAACCACATCACCATCAACATCAACAATGTAGTGGGACCCTTATTAAATATGATATGGAATTAATAACCATAGCCGACAAATTATAAAATAAGAACACCGGAATTCGACCTCAGCGTGTATTTTAGAAGATTCCCGGCCGTTCATTCAGATAGCTGTTTCGGACTTTACGCCTGCTTTGACGGCTATTTAACAGATCAACACTAAATGCATTTAATGTAGGAAAGATTTTCGCCTGAACCATTTTAATAATGGAAAAGAAAAGTAAAAGTTACAAAAGTTTTAGTATGCAATGAGTGTAAGTTGTATGTAAGAACACCATTGCAAAAATACTACTTTTACATCAGCCCCCCTAGTAACCTCACTATCTTACCAAAGCTATTTACAGTTGCATATTACAGTAGATAATGAAATAGCACTAGAGCACTAGTGAAACGAGATGGACACGCGTATTAATGGAAAATCCCTGTGAAATCTTCGTTCTCCTGAAGACTTCGTCGTTTTCTCGAGAAGTGCAAGTGAAGAAGACATGACGCTCAATGAGCAGCAAGAAGTGTGAAAAAGACTGGACTATGCATAAATCGAAAAAGACTCAGTTCACGAAAAACCAATGGTGAGACGATGAACAAATGGAACTGGCTAGCTCTCTGATTATAAAGACCACCTCGTATTTGTACCTTGATCGTTAAGTGAACATGGAGAACAACACGGAGAAATCAAACAAAAGAAGGAGAGCAGCAAGGGGCCACATTCGGGCCTTTGAAAGAAGCTTCAGTTAACAGACGCAAAGCTACGCTCACCTTTTCCACTGAATGCTCCTTTCAGCGCTCTACCATGCGGCGAAGAAGCCCAGCACCCCCTTCATGAATGGGATGTTTGTTGTAAGCCGCAAACAGAGCACTTGAATGATGTCTTCTGAAATAGAGATAGCGCTCGAACTTCGTGTTCTTGATAGGAAAACAGGATCGGTTCTTACCTAACATTAATGTTCACTGAGTCGCTGTTGATATTTCCTCAACCATGAATTAGTTTTGGAGGACAAAGCATCGCACATGTAAGGTGCATGCGCAATTGATCCTGAAACTGTTTTCCCGATGAGCAACTAGCAAGGAATTTGTGTAATAACGGAAAACCGATTTCTAGTTCCCAAAACAGCAGTGTAACAGGTAGTTTGATCAAAAATCCCTGAATAGCCAGAGTTTTTTGGGAGCTTGTACAGGCGTATTCAGAAGCTCACACTCGGCCTTTGATTCAATCCCGCATCCCAGCATCAAAGGCTGACCATCTCTTCTCATCATAGCGAGGTCAGGAAACCACTAGAAGTATCAACCTTGCTTGCGACGGTAATAAGACTGCATTTACAAATCGATAGACGCTCGCAAGTAACTCTATGAAGCAAACATGACAACTCTTACACAGTTTTTTCCTTTGTAGCTGCAACTGTTGTTTTTACCTTTCTCTACGATTTTAGATCATTCCGCAAGGGTCTTCTGTAACAGAAAATGGTATTTGCCTAGAAACTTCCTTAAACCAACACCTCGTACATTGTTCACGAATCGCTTGACAATTTCAACATCCTGCTAAATGTTTTCGATGGACAGGAAGAGATACTGATCAAGGTAATAATTATTCTCTCCCACTTTATTTTCTTTCGAAAGCAGCACATTAGAGTGGAGAACAAAGATGTTTTCGGAAGTTACTGCTAAGACTTAAGGCAGGTATAAAAATTTTTTTACTTAAAGCTGCTTAATAACACACAAACATGTGTAGATGACTACGGCTATCAGCAGATGAAACACCTCCTGTTGTCTTAAAGTCAAAAGTGGTTCCTAGACAAATAACAGTACATTATTACTTTCATCTCCAGAACTAGCTTTTCCAGGTGTGCGTTCCACCGCCCAAACGCCGCGACCAAGCTGGGGAGTTGAATATGATGGAGAGCTGGATGTTCTATCTCCCTATTCAGAAGCGCTCATTTCCGGAACGTGAAATGCGAGCAGTATTCTCCTAGTTTTGAAGCCCGTGCATCACTGCGAATGCTGAATTATTCGGATATACATTTGCACATATCAAACCTAAACCGTTAGTCTAATAAGTGTGGGAATAGTTACGTCTCAAGTACGGTGGAAGTCATGCCAGACATCACCACCTCGATTCTGGATCGATCCCACTACAGGCTCAAAATGCATCTCATCCTTCCAGCGTCGGGAAATCTGTACCAGACTTGTCCGAAAAGAAACCACTATCTGCAATACATCTAGAAACGCTCTTGTCCAACTATCTCGGGACTCCAGTGAGAGTCGAGTGGACCAGCATCCTACGACATTCAAGATGAAATGAGCATTTTAAGCACAAGGTGAAGCTAAACGTAAAGTTGGAAGACCCTAGTGGATGATGGATGCAAAGAAACGAACTGAATGTGGAGGAAAATTTACATCTTATAAAGCACAGATATTTCAAGTGTGGAATAGTCTTGATCTTCTTGCATGTCCATTACGGTTCTAGTTCTATTCAGTTCACGTGTACGAATGGTTAGTCAAGTCTGAGCGTTTTGATAAGAAAGAAGTGAAGCATTTAGCAGCAGTTGCAAACAAACAAGAAATTCCTAATCTGATCCCCTTATACGCTGCATAGCCACTCTTACAAATCCACTTTTTCTTCCAAGAATATGCCAGCATGTTCAGCACAGGACCAAAAATCAGATCTATAAACAGAAGCTCTGCTTCCCTCTCGATAGAATTACGACGAATATCATACAATTTACGCTGAGGTTGTCGCCGACGTCAAAGTTAGATAACTTATGCAGACCTGTTAACATTTCCTTAGTGTTCAGAAAATCCTATGCATTCTTTGCACAAAAGATGTCCTCCGAACAACCCTGACTTTAACAGGACGACGGCGATGTGTTCACCTTTTAATGAAAAGAAGAGCTCAAGACGTTTTCCATGGAACACAAAGACTCTACTAGTTATGGATTAGTTCATTAAAGGAGTACTCGAAAACTAACTAATGAAATCGTTGGTCGAAGAACTGTTTTAAGAAGGACGAACAATATAAAATAATGACTAACCGTAAGCTAAGGAGAAAAGCCAGACCGTCCAGCTCCGTAACAGCTTGCTGTATTGATTGAATAATGCAGCGTGACGATGGTGGAGGGCATGGAGCAGATCGTCACCTTAGAGCGTGACTGTTTCATTTGACAGGTCGTCGCGCTTTTTTCGCGTTTTAACTAGTTCAATGTGGCCGATCTCTTGATAAATTTTGCCTTCACGGCAATTTTAACCACTTATGACGAGGAAATCTTACTCCAACATTATTTTGCAGTGTAATTTAAGCTTTTCTAGCCTAGTAAATACCTTATCCATGTACTAATCGTGGTTGGTTTTGTGACACCATGCCCTCTACTGGGGCTATTCTCTACCTGAAGAGAATATTCTTTATCTTCTTACGATATCAACCTTTATTGGCTTGAGTATACTACACAATCACGTTAGTCGTTCCTTCTCCAGAGAAGCTTTTCGACGAGTAAATTAAATCCGGATTACTCCACATTTCGTTAGAAAAATGACATTTTATTACACGAAAAGGTCAAATTAACAGGGCTAAACCATTAGGTATTAGGAATTGACTTGAAAAGAATGAGTACTCAGATAGTTATCGAGAACTTCTTGTCATGCTTTTCACCCGGATATTCGAGCTGCAGATTGACACGACCGAAATCGTAGACCTGAAAAATGCGCTACATATTCCATTTCTTCGTAATACAAACCAACATAAAATCTAAAGACTATAGATGTTTTCGGAAAATCGGATTGTAGTCAAGTTCTCAGTGAAATGGTGGTTTTACCGTGCTAAGCTTTTATTTTCTGCCTACTAAAATTTTTTTACGACTGTTGAATACAACCACAGCGTAGCTTAGATATTCGTACAACTTGGACCTCGGGCCGGATCGAACCACGATTTTCTTTCCAGGGGCTCGTTCATTACACACTGCGCCACGGAGTCCCTTGCTCTGTGTCTCTCTCAGCTACTTTTGGGCGCGAGCTTCCGGCGAGGGAAATTGTATTTCGATCTAGCCTGCTGTCCAAGTTTTGCGAATATCTCAACATTGTGATGGTGGTTTTTACTGTCTTCATAAAAGCATCATATGTTAATTTGAAGGCAGTTAGGCAGCATTTTCTTGGATTTTTAAGCTGTGCGATGTTTCTATTTGTCTTTACTCGTTCACCTGTATCACCTGTAGTCCGACTGATCGTCGTGTGGATCGATCGGGAGCCAGTAGACCTTCCATTTTTCCTTGTCGCGTGCAAGAGTAGCCCAGTAAGTAACAGTGGGTTCCGTTCGCTCGAGGGACTCGTTAAGCATCATATCCCTCTTCTAGGGTCTTCGCGAAGAACTCTGACCATCGGGTCGGTGGTCTTCCTGCAGTGCGTTTAACATCCCGAACAATCCAGTCACTAACGGCTCCTGTCCATCTGTTCTCATTCATACGCCTTACGTGTCCGGCCCACTTCATCTTCGACTGTTTGACGTACAGAACGGCATCTTTGATTTTTAATCGTAGACGCAAGTCGGAACTTCGGATCACATCCCTTAATTGTGTAGAGCGGGATACTCCTAGCATCGTCCTTTCGACTGCGCTTTCGATAACGCTGAGTGGTCTTTCATCCTGCTTACGCAGCGACCAGGTTTCTGACGCATACGTTAGGGCAGGAAGTACCGTTGAGTAGAAAAGGTGGGCACGGAGTCGGGTGTTCCTTGTTCTCTTCACTAAATCCTCGATGCTCTGGAAAGCTCCCCAAACCGCTCGTTTCCTTCTGCTTAGCTCTGGAGCTAAGCGTTCATCATATTGATTTCCCAACCTAGACACATAACTGGAGCATTCGGAGATATTCTTTCCGCTGAGCGTGAATGGGGTATACGAAACCAATCGGTTCCTCATGAACTTCTTTTTTTTGTGAGGTTTAGTAGAAGACCAGTCTTTCCACAGGCTTTATC
This sequence comes from Angiostrongylus vasorum, assembly GCA_018806985.1. Taxonomy (NCBI): domain Eukaryota; kingdom Metazoa; phylum Nematoda; class Chromadorea; order Rhabditida; family Metastrongylidae; genus Angiostrongylus; species Angiostrongylus vasorum. The sequence continues at coordinate 44,331 of JADANN010000410.1, forward strand.
AAAGTCGCCAAGCCTAGGTTTTGCTTGGATAATGTTTGGTTTTATAAGGACGATCTCATCAGCAAAGCGAAGATGATGTAACTGCCTGCCATCGATGTTCACTCCCATATTATCCCATTCCAATGTTCGCTTGACGTTCTGGAGGGTGGCGGTAAATAATTTTGGCGAGATGGTATCGCCTTGCTTAATCCCTACTTTGACATCGATGTTAATAACGTTGTGGAATGGTAAAATCTTGGTTGTGAAATTTTTGTACAGCTCACAAAGAATCTTTATGTACTGAGCAGGGACTCCTTGACCATCAAGGACTTCCATGACTGCCTCTATCTCAGTTCAATCAATGGCCTTCTCTAAAACGATGAAAGTGAGACAGAGCGGTCTTTTGTACTCTCGCGATACTTCAATGAGCCTTGTTATCGTGTAGATGTGGTCCATCATACTAAATCCTTTTCGAAACTCTGCTTGCTCACATGGCTGTCCTTCGTCCAGTGTTCTGTCAATCCTGTTTAGGATGACTCGAGTGAAATGATTGTAGACGACAGACAGCAGGCAGATTGGGCGATAGTTGCCGATATCGTGTAGGCCACCCTTCATGAAAAAATAGCACGGTCTTACTTGTCTTCCACTAAGTAAGGACCTTGCATTCAGACAGGTAACGTGTGAAGAGCCGAGCCGTGTTTACGAGGCCTGGCTGAAGGTTCTTCAGGTGTTCTGATCTTATCCCTTCCGGACCTGGTGCGGTTCGATTCTTCACCGACGAAATGGCATGTTGGATTTTGGAAGGGAGAAGCGGTGGTGCAACGTATCCATCCTCCTTTATTTCATATTACGGGAGTTGGACGTGGCTATCGTAGAGATTTTAGTAGTATTCGTGAGTGATTTTCTCAATTACCTTTCTGGACGCTGTAACTGTTCCGTCTGGGCGTCGGAGTGCAATCATCTTGGTCTTGTAATTGGCGAACCATCGTTGGGCTTTGCGAATGCTTTTCCGAGCCTCTGCGGCTTCGACCATTACTGCTGCTCTTCACTCTTTAAGATCTTTTTATCGCCTGTCTGCACTGTTTTGCAAGTTCGGTCGTTAATTCGCGGTTGCGTGCAGCTCGTTCGATTCCATGCTGGCGTATCACCTCCAATGTTTCTGGAGATAGACGTCTCTTGGTGACTTTCGCACTCTCAGATTTCATAGCGCTAACATGAAGATGTTGAATGAGTCGATCGTATTCTTCGTCGATGTTATCGACAACGGCATCTTCCCAAACAGCCGACCAATGAATTGAATAAGTCCCAGTTTATGGTGGTTCTGGGACTTCGCTTTTTTCAATTTAGCGGCTTTTTCTCCTTTTTGCGAGAAATAGAATCTTGCACGAAGGAGGCGGTGGTCTGATCCCGTGTAGAATTTTTGGGACAACAGCGATATCGATTAGGCAAAACCTTCTATTTACTATGATGTGGTCTATTTCGTTATGCTACTCTCCACTAGGAGTCCAACGTCCAGCGTTGATGGTGGAGCTTCTGGAACTGCGAGTTACCGTGGATGTCCTTGGTCGTCATGATAAACTCATATAGCCGCTCACCCTGTTCGTTCCATTCTAATCCATGGGTCCCAATGTGACGTTATTCGGACGTTCTCCTTGGTCCAGTCTTGGCATCGAAATCTCCAATGATGACCTTTAAGAATGTATGGCCTTCTCTGTTAATTTTCTCCAAGTCCGTATAGAACGCTTCGACTTCTTCTTCGTCATAGTTTGATGTCGGCTCGTAAACGACGAAGATTCTCAAAGCCGGTCTTGATCCATATCGTTTTAATCGGAAACGTCTGATTCGGGTTGTAAGCTGTTCGAATGAATCGATGTTCATGGACAAACTTGTGTTGACCAGAACGCCGACGCCGCCGACTCCTCTACTGTCACATGTTCCGAGGAACAATTCTTCTCCGGTGTCATAGACGGAGTTGAAAGGCTGGTGTCTTCTCGTCTCGGCCAGGCCGATGACGTCGTACCTTATCCTTCTTGCTTGCATGAGCAATTCTTCTATAGAGGACTCGGATGCAAACGTGCATTGTAGGTACAGATCGTCACCACTGTTCTTCGTGATTCAGGCAGCTTCCATTGGCCCTGAGATTTTAACAGCCTCTCCGTACTCCTATCCAACGCTACCGAATTGGGGGGCTCTTTTTGGAGTCTGTGGAATGAGGCCCGTTTCTTTTACTGTTTTTGGTTTCTTGATACCCACGTGTAGCTTGCTGGGCTCTGAGCGTGGGGGGTGGGTATACTCACGGGTTGCTTGCCAGGCTCTCCCAGAGTGGACATGGAGCTTATTTGTTGGAGGCGACTCCTAACCTCTTACCGTATACGTCCCTGTCACTTGATTGCAGGATTTTGGCCGAATTGACTCATAGAATACAATCCGCACAAGCGAGAACGCATCCAAACACGCATGCATGAATACGCTTAGCAAATACAGAAAATATGTGCCAAATCGGCGCAGCAGAAACAAGGAGTCCATCGCCTAGATCCTCCTGCGTCTCATGGAAGCAAAGGTCGTTTGTGGTCCGCGATTAGCCCCCTATCCGCCACCTGGGAACTCGCCAGTAGCCTCGCGACTACCGGCTCGAGATCCGTCATATGAGGGAGATCCGTGGGTGTTTACTCGTTAGACTTTCGAAATATCGTTCTTAAATACACTTGAGAACGAATAGGATTATGTTCTTTGAGTTCAGTTTAGGTATATTTGGAGAGAAAAAAAACCTGTGCCCGCTACCGGATTTATACGTAATAAGTGGACCCCTAAAACTTGGTCAGAGGCCAAGTTAACGAGTTTTCACGATTTTCATGTCGAAACTGAAAGCTTCTCAGACCGAAAGCTTCTTCAGTTTATTTCGCATGAAAATGAGTTTATTGTTTTTCATAGTCTTGAAATTTTTCATGGTAGAGCGCAGTAATTAGAAGTGTCTCGCAACACACACTGGATCGATCCCTAGTTCGATCCCGCACGCTGGTTGAGCCAGTCCTTCCGTTTGTGCGTTCGGGGCCGGAAAATTATTACCGGAGTTTTGTTATTAAAAAATACTTGCTTGCTACATCGGTAGAAAACTAGAGGCCAATCTATAGGTAAAATGCGTTGCCATTTATTTCCAGGATGCCATGTGTGAAGGATATTCAATGGATAGGCCACCCAAATCGATTGATCAACGTCGAACGCTTTTATGTTTTGAATGCATTTTTCAAACATTGCTAATATTCCACGTTTACACTGTTCTCCACTTTGTTCTGAGCAGTTTTATTCATGGAATTTCTACGTTTGAGTATTTTGAACATTGCTAACTGTCACCTTTCTAGCTCTTGTTCCTCTCGTGACGTAGTCCTCAGGCAGTCGAAGCGCCCATCGTTTGTATCCGAGATTAGCTGTCTGTTTTTCATCCATGCCACAGTTATGATGAATCGTCATAAATGGCTGAATTTCGGTTTGAGTTGACGGAAATCTCGCCGTGCTTCCTTCGAGTTGAAACATTCCACTTTCATATGTAAATTTCTGGTCGAGTAGCTGAGAAAGGTCTGAAAAATTGCTTAAAATGTTCGTATATACTTCATAGCGAAAGGCCGAAAGACTAGTGAAAGAAATATGAAAACCGATAATTTCATTACCGTCTGCTGCATCTTTTTGGTAGACGCGGAACAAGCGGATAGTGCCGCCCTTCATTCCTTTGTTGCCGCACAATAGTGTCCCTTTGACAGCCATCGATCTAAGCTCGGTTACTTTTTTTAATTGCCGGCTTTTAGTGCATTTGTATGATATTGCTTTCAAATCTGAATCTTGCATTCTTATCTTTTCGTTTTATTTCCTACAGTGCTTTTTTCGAATACAACATTCCGCTGCCTCTCGGCGAGAAATGAGGATGGCTCAGTTAGTTGTGCAATTGCAGGTACCTACCGATCCGGAAGAGACCAATGTTCGAAGTCATTTTAGAAGCTTGAAGCCTCGTCCAGCTTCTGTTGTAGACAATATTCGGCTGATCTTTGACCAGCTAGTAAACACACCGACACGTTGTCCCTGCTGTGCGTATTATGCTATGCTTTCGAATGGCACCTATGCGCAGCCACTGGAGGGCCCCATGTACCATTATTTTGTACAAAAAGGGTATCAGGGATAATGACTCTTGCAATATGATGAAATTACTGAGTTTGCTGCACAAAGCCCTTTCTCGAGTAATAGCTCCATGCGCATCGTGAGGCACTTGTGTGAAACTGAGCGCAAAGACAGATCTGGATTTTGCGTCCAGGTTTCGCTGATCTCAGCGAAATCGCCACAGAAATGATCATCCTTCGTTTTTGCAATTTATACTGCCCCTCGAAGGTTCCAAACTCTCTCTCGTCATCAGCCACTCTCAGATGAAGAAAAGAACCCGTAGTCACATTGTGCTATTCATAGCAATTTGACGTAACTGAGATGGCAACTAAGGGCGCGTGTTGAGTAGTGGTTAGAGGTGCGCTGCAATATACCCTGACTTCGTTACCAGTTCGATCCTGCGCTTAAGGCTCTCAGGCTTCCTCCATCCACCCAGGATAGGTAAATCGGTGCGAGACTTCTTTAGGGAGATATCAGCAATCAGTTCACACATTGGTAGACCACTGCTAATCGCTGTATGGCCCAGACTTGCATCAAATCGCTTCTATTAAGTTCAATGCGTGGGGTATCCTTTAAGACTTGATTAAGGCCAAACGCTTTGTCTGATATAAATTGTAAGATGACAAGCATTTAACGTTTCATGGAAGTCACTTCCAGGAACGTGAGTTTTATTCGTCTTTTTTTTTTCTTTATTAATGCGCTTCGAATATTGGTACAGTCTTTAACTAAATGTTCTCCTAGATGTTCTCAACGGTAACCGAAGGTAGTATTAAACATGTCTTGAATTATACTTTCTTTGCAAGACATTGTTGGCGATATCATACCGATTAGCCACGTTTGACGGAATGTCGAGGTCACCAATACTTGCGGCAAATGGAACGACAAGTAACGAAGCCAGTACTAGCATATCTGCAAGCATCCAAGTAAATATGGTTCCGTTGCAGGCCTAATGTGTATATTAAAGAATAAGGTCGAAGTAGCAGTGCATTCAAGATACGTGATGTGGGCGTACGAATGTGGAACGAAATCGGATAGTAGCACTATCGAAAACGGTGCAGCTATCGTCTGTTTACATAGCATGAACTCCTTTCACTGATAAGAGACCATCAGAGGTTGACTCTATTATGATGTGCGCTGACTACTTCATCATTAAGTACTTTCCAATTCCAACTATCTACTAGTCTGTCGTGCATAAGTACTTCCAAACAAGCATCATAGTATGGTGAATATTCAAGTAGGATGGTCCCATTCATCCTCCAGTTGCTCGTAGAATATAAAGAAATGAAAGGTATTCTATTTGTCGATGAATAAAAAGGTTATTCTAAGCCAACAAATTCTTCCAACAGTTTGCTTCCTAACTTTAGTAGCAATCAGTGCGTTGATGCTGGTTTTTCCACCACATATAAAAAAATGAACTCGTATAAGCTTATAAAAGTGCTTTCGTGCTATTTATCCCTTATAAACGCCTGAAATAGACGGTTTGGGATTGCTTGTCTTCAGTTGTAAGATTTCGTAAATAGTGGACTCTAGATATCTCTACATTTCATGTGATTAAGAGCCACTATTTTATGAAATAAGTAGTATGGTAAAGCGCTCAGCGTTGATCAATCAGAAATCGTCATGCATTTGACTTCACTAATTTTCGTAAAAGTGATTCTAATGAATTTCGACGGCCTTTCTGATGGAAATATGCCGACCGAAAATAGATGGACGACTTATGTATCACGAGGAGAGATATCGAAACAAGAAACACATGTGCATTGCAACCATTGCGCTACAGTGTTCCATAAAAAAATACTCCGTAGTTCTCTAAGATAAAACTTATGGGTGCTTACAGTGCAAAGCTGTACCTTATTAGTTTATGTCAACATTTGCTAGTGGGCAATGTTACATCACTCTGTAACGGCGAAACAGAGGATTAGACGTAACCACTGTTGAAAGCAAATGTATCACCCTTTTCTATTGCCAGAAATAAACAAAACAAACAATGTTATTTGCATCATTATAGAATTATAAATGCAAGTTTGAGAACATAGAACCATGCGATCACAACGGCAATGATTTAATGTCACAAATAAGAAAAAATCATAACTGATTAGGATATCTTGTAGAGAAAAGAAACAACTCTGAAAAAATTCAAGAGCTGATGCATGTGAATCTTAAAACCGGTCGATTCGTAGGCTCCTTGTAAATGGAAGAAAAGATTTACAAAAAAAAAACAAAATGAAATAGAACAAAAACAAAAGGAAAAACAAGGACAAAAATAATGATGTATAGTCGTATTGACTGCTACCGGAAAAAGAATACAATATCATGTGACCTGAGTTAAAATAAGCGAATCGATTCAAGGAAGAAATGCATAGGCACTTGAATGCGAATTTGATGATAGGTGATAAAAGTTGGCAGCAAAAAAAAAAACGAGCAACTATGATAAAAAGTCATAATGAACGCATTGAATTAGTAAAACAAGTGTAGAAATGCAAAAGGAAAAGCGTGAACAAATGCCCAAATCAAACTTAGTTCTGAAAATGAAGAAAAGAAAAAAAAAAAGATAGAGCAAGCTATTACCGTCAATATTCTACCGGACAAGCAATACACTTGAGAACCGTGAACAAAACACTGGTAGTGAATGAGCAGATCTAACGATGTCTTCACCGGATAGATTGATTTAAAAAAAACCCTAGCACCTCATACTCTCAATTAGTAATCTTCTAAACCAGGAAAAAAGAACAGAAAAAAATCTTTTAAATGCTTTACAATATCGTATCAGTAGAGATTTGTTGTAGTTTCAGCAGTTTCCAACTTTAGGTTACCCTCATTCATTTCTGCAGAGAGGTTCACCGGATAGGACTTCTTAGCCTGGAATATTCTGCACTCAAACAAACATCCCATGAAGAAATACATGTTTATGTAAAATCACCTTGAATCAGTTGAACACAGGAATTCTGGATCAAAAAGACCATTTTTTCTGTTCTTTTAGCATATTTAGTACTTCGACAGCCCCAATACACAATTTCTGCAGTCCCAGTACAAAACCCACTTGACCTCTATTTTACTTATACTGTGAAATATAGAGATAACCAAGTCAAAATGTATAAAGAACGTTTCCATATCGTCGCCATAGCGCTTTCGTAAATCAGAATTAATTCCGCAGTCTTATAGAGAAGCTTTTTCCCTTCTCTCTTCTTTCTCTTTCAGGAAAGCGGTAATCACTGTCACAGTTTTATTCTTAAATGCACTTCTGAATGCAAATGTCTTCTCACTCTGTCTGCCTTCGCCAATGAATATTCTACGAGCTGTTGATACCACATTTCTGTGTTATGAAAAACCATCCACCAGAATAAAGCGATAAACCGCTAAGGGATTAGCTAAAAACCAACTTGGTCACACTATTTGTTAAAGTAACTTGATAATTTTGACACATTGGCGACCACATCTAGTTTCTCTCCGCTCGCCGCATGCGCTGCTCTCAACTCCTATGGTTCGAATTGCCTATCCAGAACAGAAACATCTTTCTGCCTTCTTATCAACAAGTCAACATGCTGCTCTATCAGTAAAGCAAACATCTCCGCCCGACTCATGGAGATGAAACTCATCGTAATAATTGTTTACTGCTAATTGTAGTGGTCTAGTTTATAGCGTCTCTACGCCATATCGAGTGGAATATCTGTGACAGGGAAGGTATTGATTAAGCAGCTGATTCAGGGCAAAATGTACAACAGAAAAAATCTGTACGGTAAAAGAATTAATCGGGAAGAACACATATTCAAATTAATAAGAATGGTCTCCAACGTGAATAAACATCTTTATATAAAGGTACAAAAAGGAAATTTGGTATACATGCAGCATTTGCTTCTAATTATCGAGGTAAATGATAAGGAACGATGCGCTCGTCATTAATTACTTCCTTATGGATGCGGTATGCATTCGATTCTATTGAGTATTGTACAAGTGGTTGAAGGTTGAATGAATAGTTGATCAACACGGTAAACGACATCCGGAGTCTACCAATGTATCACTTCCATGCTTTTATGTTTCTAGACAAGTTTGATACGAATTTACTGAGCGCGGGAGGATGGTGGATTTGGTTAACCCGAGGAGCCGAACAGGATGCTACGCACCACTAACCAGCACGCTAAGTGCAACCTAATTTTCTTGAAATAAGCCCAAAATTCAGTTGATTGATAACTCCAGAACAGATCAGTTGCTTGCATAAAGTGCATCACTATTATGATCTTCAGTCCTCTCTATGATAGAGAGCATCAACAAAGCTTCCCTTCACTCTTTTCGCAAGTCAAAGCCGGTGAATAAACTCTATCAGTTCCAGAAATATGAAGAACATCACATCTTTGGTGTTAGACCTTTTACTACTACTATTTCTGCGAGAAGGTAACCACAGGTATCCTAACGGGCTCAGTAGAGCTATGTGGAACTCTGAGATGCTACCAGAACAATAGTGACTTCTGAGAGTTCTTTGCTCCCAGTTGGGCATTCGAACGGAAATGCCAAACTACTTCTCAACATTCGACATCTTCTTGCGCAAATGAGCTTTCTTTGTAAGATTTCGCAGCTCAACAGATCCAAGAAGATTTTTTAGTTATGATGAGGTGGTGGTAAGCCATTTGAGTTTCTGAATAACCTTAATTTTATTTTATTTTACCTTCTAGAGGAAATATTAGTGAACGAGTGAACACCTACAATTTTATAAAATCATATCGGTAATGAATTCGGACATATGAAGAATAATTATTCAAAAGTGAATGCTCCATCCAAAGAAGGATTCTCTTGTTCGACCCTTTAAAATTGCGTAGCGTCCTTTCTTCGCTGACGTGCAAGCTAGCAATTCCAGCCATTGTGACATTGCTAACTCTCCACAAAAAAGCATAAAAGAAAATAAACCAATAAATTAATAGTTAAAACAACACCAAGCGTTAAAAGAGTGAGCAAGCAGAATTCACAATGTTCAGTTTTCTATTCAGCATTACATTTTATGTAACGAATACCTTTGTTCTGCACGATGAATGTATCATTGGAAACAGATCCTCAGAGCGACGTAATTTTTGGCGACGGTTACAGAACCATACACGAACCACCTAAAAAGTGCTGTATAAGAAATATGAATAAAATGAGACGAATACGTAAAGGTCAATTGATTCAAATCCCTTATTTTCTAGTCGTACGCGTGACGTTTGGTTATTAACTAGAGGAACAAGATTCTTGACCAAATAATAAACATACAAGTGTTATTAACATTCTGTGGTTATAGTTGTAATTTCAACTTATTATTTACTGCCTACTCTTTTCATGGCAGAGTATATCGCGAAATATATAAGTGAGTTGCCGATGTGGGGTCCCCAAATCAATCCCACCGACGGCTTATTGCTAATGGCACTGATCGGTAGAAATCGCTGATAGACAGGCGATACGAAGGACCCGCGTGGTGTAATGTGAACGCGTTACTCCCCGCAAAGCACAACAGCGCGTTCGTTCCCCACCGCAAACAACTGCGGTCCGGACTTTTGCAAATATCTCAGCATCATAGAAGTCACATTATGTGGTAATTTAGTGATCGTTCGTGCAATTCAACATTCGGCACAGTAAATGGGTGTCCAAGAAGAATAAGTGTACTGCTGGTCCTTACCTCATTTTGCCATTTACGCTAATCAACATGTTGCTCAATCTGTCAAACATCGCCTTGTCAAAATTCAACAAAATTTACTAGAAATCAATAACCCAGAGCATTCCAGACCACTGCTAATCAATAACAACCTTGTAGCACAAGCAGAAAAGAAAATTATCATAAGCATAGAGATGGCACTAAAGCCCTCGACTGTCACCAAACTTGTAAATGTCTGATGAGCTATAATAAGGGTGGTTCGTCTCACATACTTTCACAATGAACATACTTCTTCCAATTTGAGAGCAACTTTCTCATCTCAGATGGGAAATGGCTGAAAGTTGGGACACCTTCTGAAAATGAATTTTGCCGAAAGCAAACTTCTGCATTGTTCAACAGCTTATAACGTAAATGGCATTTGTGACGCCTTCCACAGCAAGCATGAAGAAGCGTAGATAAAAATTCCTTATTGAAAGCTTTTGACTTTGCGAATTTGTGAAACAACATCTATTGATAGCGTAACAAATAAAGATGTGCCTTGAGCACTGCTCCATCGCATCCTAAGAAGACTCAACGTCTGCAGCGATCGATAGAACTAGCTGAAAGACATGCGAAACGAAGGACTCGCATGGTGTGGTGGTGAACGCGTTAGCCCCTGGAAAGGATAGTAGCGCGTTGGTACCCCATCACAGACACCTGCTGTCCGAAGTTTTAGAAATATGGCAGCAATATTGTGGTTGTATTTCGCTTAATACCTTGCCATAAATATTGTAAAAGGCAGAAAATAAAGTGTAAACATTGTAAATCCAACTACAGCCTCCAGCTTAACTGGGTTCGTTGCCGATTTGGGCTCCCAAAATCAATCCCTCTGACGGGTGATTGCTGATGGCAGAGATCGATGGAAATGGGTAGAAAGGCGAAACGATGGACGAGCATGGTGTTGTGGTGAAGGCGTTGCTCCCCGGAAAGGATGATAGCGCGTTCGTTCCCCACCGCAGTCACCTGCGTTCCAGAGTTTTGCAAATATCTCAGCAATATTGTAGTTGTATTTTGCTTAATACCTTGCCATAAAAATTATAGAAGGCAGAAAGTAAAAAGTAAACATTGATATCGACATACTTCATGATAGAGTTTTACAGTGTGAAACGGCCGACTCCATAGTCTTTCCCCTTTCTAATGTCTAGTGGAGACAGATGTCCCAATTTAGCTGATCTCAACAAAGAAATATCTAGCAAAACAACGAAGGTACACAAAATTTAATATGTTCAACACATGCTTCTGAAAATTCAGTGGCAATCATAGAAAGGAACAACAGAGCAAAATTGAAAAACAGCGGAAAACTGGCAGTGGGATAAAAGAACTCATAGTCACACACTCACATCAGCTTGCGTGTCTCGCCTAAGTATGGATACAGATTATGGACACCCGACAAGTCACAAGAAACCAGTATGTTTTCTTTTCTAGGTACTCTGAGTAAAATGTGGCTCTATTTATTCAGATAATTCCATCTTTTTTTTATTGTAGAAGAGATTTTTAAGCTTTTGTATTTAAGCCAATATAATTGTTGTAAACCGACCCTCATTTAATCTCAGTATGAATAAACATTGAAATGAGATACATTAAACCGATATCTTTCAGCACATAAAAAGGATAAAGCTCTCGGCGTTCATCACTTCCTGAGGGATGTGCCATGCATTCGACTTCATTAAGCATCGTTTGGAGCTCATTGAATGCATATCTGCCCTTTACAATGACTAGCGGTGGCCTATAGATGTATTGAGCCAATGCTGCTATCCAAAGTCTGGGACCAATTTGCCGAGCCCGGGGGACGCAAGGATTGGTGGGCCAGGGGCGGGGATCGATTCCACTTGTGTGTTGCAGGGCGCCCCCGACCACTGTGCCACACGCGTCGCCCTATTGTTAATACATATTTAAAATTGGAAGAATATTGCAAAGCAGTTACACATAAGATTAAAAAAGAGATCAAGAGAGTAGGTGAAACAGAGAAGGAGAGAGGTCTTCATTATGAATCACACCCGTCTTAAACTTCTCAAAAAAAAAGTGATCGAAAAATCGTTATCAGCTGTCGAATGATCAGCCTCATCGTCACGTGTTAAGCATCGCAGAGTTGATCAAATGCAAATTTAACCTATACAATGACTTACGAGATTCTTGCTGAGATATCGAGCGAGAGCTCTTTTTATCCCTAACGCGTACCAAACTTCCAAGTCGGGAGGGAAGAAAAGACTGGTTTACCTAGTATGCGGTATCTAACAAAAGACCATGTAAGTGTGTATTCCTGCGCTTCTCCTACGACTACGCCACATGTGTCTTATTATTATACTATATATATATAAATGTTTTGCACTAAAATATTCAGAATCTCCAATGTTCCTTCAAGAGCAAATGCATGCTCGTGTAATCCTAGTCAAGAATATATAAATATGGAAGAATATTTCCCAAAAGAAACGTAAAAAAACAGTTCTCTTTAACTAAATTCTTTTTCCGAAAATCATTAGAACGGCTTCAGTTGTCTGCTACTCAAGAAAAGCAAGGAACACGAATGACTGAGAGCCCCTATGAATTTCCAATATTGTAGTTAAGAAGAAACCACATACATCTCTTTCCAAATCAAGTGCGTTCGCTATTCTCACCATTTCTTCATGCCCTGGGCGAGGATTTGCCAGAAAAAAATTATCCAGACATTTACGCTGAAAGCAATGAAATACATTTTTCCGATAGCAGCAATGCTTTGTTTAATTCTGTACTTGTTCAGCTCAAACATCAAGCATACCAAATTTTTTTTCTTGTGGAAAACTATAAATCCAGTATCCGATAAGCTACAGTTAAAACTGCCAAGCAGAAAATGAGATATATAACGTATAATGACAGTAAGTAACCTGTGAGAGGTCGAGATTTGTGCGCTTTCGACGTCTCTTCATAAGCGGCTCAATGCTTGTTGGTCTATGAATCGGCAACTCGTCCACACAATCCTCCATTTTGTCCTTAGAAAATACCAGTCTTTGTTTAAAGGACAACTCGTAAAATCTTTAAGCATCTTATACTGTGCACGTCTGCAGAGAATCCAACTATCGATCAATGCGCAGAAAATGCATGGAACTGCACTAAGCGACCGATCATGAAAGCTGCATTAGCAGAGCATTATGCGGCATCGTTAATTCGAGGTGTCACGATCATCATTATCATTCAAAGGACAATTGAATATCATATCACATAAACGCATCTATGTGACAAAGGCACTACGCTGTGTACCACACCAAGTGGTGTATAAGGCTGCTTAATACAGTTCCTATTGCTTCCAAATTCTTTCCACCTTCGAAATTTCGATGATTCGTAGTTCTTCAACGTTTGCACCGTTGGCTACTGCTGCTTCCTGGCCCTCCAACCATTCCTTCAGAAGCGGGCGAAGTTTGCACATATTTTTGAAGGAGAGGTTCATCGCCTCGAAGCGAGATATGGTAGTTTGTGAGAAATCGGTGCCATACTTCCGACCAAGCGCAAGACCAACATCACCTTGTGTATAACCTTAATAAATAATGGGATCTGACAGTCACTGGAACAAAAAGCTATTTGAATATTCGTTTACCTAGTTTTATGCGTTGCTTTTTAAAATGCTGTGCGAAACCTTCCAGATCATCGATTTCCGGCCTTGAATTTTTCAAAGTCGAGGTCGATGCCTAAATAATCCTTCATATGAAGTAAAAATTGACCCATAGCAAGCATTCTGCTGTGAAGAATCAAATTCTAAAGTACCAAAACGTTTTGAAACCGAAATCATATCATGCATGTCAATATCATGGACTCCACATAAGTACCAATTTATACAAATTGTACGCAAAAATTTGAAAGCTGAGTGCGCTTTTAACGCAAAAATAATGGACTTACAGAAAAGTCGTCAAAAAGTTTGCGCTTGACAGGTGGTCGGAACGACATTCGAGGAAATGCTCGAAAAAGGGAGGAGTTGAGCATGGTGTCCATATCTGACTGATTCCACTGACTCACCGGTCGCGCTGCCAACGACAATGGATTCAGGAGACCATTTTGCCCATCTACTTGCTTGGAATGCATCTCATTCGGTGATCGTATGCATACATCTACTTGTTCTTTGACGGTATTTAGAAGTACAGCGCTGTTTTCCGGCGTTATTTCCAAGGCATTTTCCGGCAGCACGACAAGGAATCGATCAGATGTGATTGAAGGTGATCCAGGCGCCGTTTTCAGAGAAGATGGTGGTGGAATCGTTGGGACTCTGCCAGTACTGCTATGAGGTTCGCTGTGTTTTGTCCCCACGACTCTCTTGTCAGTACTGCTCGCGTGTTCAACAGCTAATTTCGATAAGAAGCTGGTTAGCATGGAATACGTTTCAGAGAACGAATTCTCCAACGAATAGTCGATCTTACTCCGGCTCACTTTCAGAGGACACTGAAAGCGTAACAAAATTTTTTCTCGAGAATTTTTTTTAAAACCACTTCTGTGTTCCAACAAAAAAGTTCATTTCTAGTTATTTTTTATACTGCTTTCATTCTCGCAAATTTAGATTAATAACTTCAAATAATTAAGCTAATTTACGCCTACAATCTGACTATTCGGAAGAGAAACTGCTAAAGTGCATAATGTTGAAGAATCCTTACAGATTGCACTGACAAAATGGAGTCGAATTAGTAGAGTAGACTCCATGAAGAAGTATATTCGGTCTCGACCTTTGCAATAAATTTCAATGCTTGTATTTGCCCATTTCAACATGCATGATCATTGCTTGGACCACGCCTTAGGAGAATCAAGCCTTCCATCCCTGCTGAGTCGCCAAATGTGTAAAGGGCTTATCTAGGAAAACTCTCACCAAACCAATAAAGTTGGCAGTTCCACGAGTGAAGGACCTGGAACGCTCTAGAACGATGATTCGTAGAAAACGCATGCCCAACAATGTTCTTTAAGTCAGTGAGAAGACCATAAAATCAAGCAGATTCCACTAGCGAATCCAACCACCTCCACTGATGACATATGCAGGACAACGAAGTGAATAAGTGTTTGCAAACTCATAATAGGTGAAGATGGGCTAAATGAATAACTAAAGAATGCAGCGCCAATAGATATACACGTAACGTCTTCTATTTCATCCGTAAAAGAAAGTCTTCTATAGTGTAGACGGGTTGATTAATTTGGTGACGGAATTCTACCAATTATCGGGAACTTTGCTCCTGTAGAACACTAATAGGTTGCAATTCATCTTTACTTACTTGTTTCAATCCTAGTAATCAGCAAATTTATTCGCTAATAAGTGTATCATAAAGTTGAACTATAAAGAAAAAAGGAAACAAGACAAAACAGCATATGCAAAACAACATTGGAACTTTCCCGTAAGAAGCGCCAAAAGTCATTCTACATTTGTTGCATCATTCTGCTATAAAGTATGCCTCTAGCACTGACCGTTTTCGAAGATGGTCCTGAACTGCCAGAATCTTCCGCTGGAGCGTTGTTCATTAATGATGTAAATACTGCAAAAACACTTCTACACTTTTTTTCTTTAACAATTGTATTCCCCTCATGTGTCCATATTTAATAGCAATCTTAAATACTCACTGGTTTGCGTCTGGTTTTTGGTACCTTCAGAAAAAGGAGCTTGTGCAGGTGCTCCAGAACGATATTGGTTAGCGAAAAATGGAGATGTGGACAGGTTCTGTATATTGTTGGCTTAAAAACGTGAAAATTAAATCGAACATCACACCGCTTTAGGAAAACGTTCAGCAAAACTCAATTTAACTTAATTACATCTTTGCACACATCTTAACCTTCTTCAGTTATGAATGCAGCCTCATAAGCTCTCTACGGTCCACTGCCTCAAGCTCACCTAGTGTTCATTCTCATAGCACGGTCACCCAAGTTGAGAAGGCTATTCAATGTTTTCAACAAGGTCAGCAACATTAACTGAAACTTACCAACCTGTGCAGCTATTTAGTATGAGTACGACATGTAGTTAGAAAAAGTAGTCGACAATGGAAATTCATGCACAGATTTTATTTGCAGAACCCCAGCAGCAAAATATTTACGAAGGGCTTGTGAAGGAGTATGCAATGACGGGAATGGAAACCTTTCTTACCTCCTTTTCCCACATTTTTTAAATTAATACCCGCCCTTCAGGGAAAATCGCCAATATACAAGGGAACCGCCGAAAAGTATGACCCACAAGATTAATTATTATATCTCTATAAGTACAAAGTGGTGCTTATTTAGCACTTTTACATAGGACGGAAAAATATTAGGTGAAATTTTTTCTCCATACAAATTGTCTATTGAGAATGCCATAAAGAAGACTACAAGTTTTTTTTATTAAGGAACTCCAAAACTGTGCAAAAAAAAGCGTTACAGGTTTTTAACATACGACATTTCCATACCGCCAGAGAATTGCTAAAGATGAAAGAAAAGGTACATCATCCGGTTTCATCGCTTGACATAGAAATACATATCTAACCACTGCGCTACATTGCCCTGCATCAAAATACAATGCAAGTCAATGTCTCTATTATTCCAGAATGCCAATTTGCTGTCCCCGAATAAATGAATGAGCTAGTATGCTCAGAGCACGGGATTGAACCAGTGGCAAGTGAGTATTGCACGGCACCTCTAACCCTGCGCCAATACACCACAACAATAGGAGATGAAAGGGCATGGTACTTTAGAAAAGAACAAACTTGAAAAAGTGTCCCAAGTAGCTTTGTTCTAAGGATTTGAATACGGTGTTTTGCTATCACCTTCACTGAACAAAGGCGAGACTTCCACCACTCCTCACCACGGCAGAGAAGTTTTACTTCCACTTTTTTTCACTCCTCACTCACCTTCCAATGTTGGCAAAAGCATCATCCAACAAAAAAATACAACGATACTAGGGCATTTCTACACACGATATCAGGTTAAAATTGTTCCAACAACAAAACCAGAACATCTTGAGATGCCATCGAACACAAGGGAAGAACAACACGATTTTACTGCTGTATTTTACTCAATAATTAGCATTTTCATGGTGCATATGTGTCACATTTTCGTGAATATGTAACATGTATATGTTTACAAATAGACCGTTCTTTCTCTCCACTCTTGGAATCTTTTCTTGGAGGCAGACAAGTTTGCGCCCAAAGCAGTTAGGAATTCAAATAAGATATTTTCGAAAGCCTGAAAGTAATGTCTACCACGATAAAGATAGAAAAGCCGCATAAGAATTCACTTCACCCATATAGGAAAGAACGAGAGGACATGCCACGCTGCCAGGCTGACTAAAAGGGAAATCTAAAGTAGTGGTATTGACGGAAGCTGCGAAGATCAAACAACACTAAAATACCACCGTTAGTAGGATTTGAAGTAAGGAGGGATAGGTACCCAAATATATGATGTTCACAAAGAAATTAGTTCGATTTAAAACAACTACCTACCGAGAAACTCTTCAAAGCCTGAGTGGAGTTAACCGTTTTATTTACTACCTACTAATTTTAATGGCAGGGTATAATGCGAATTATAAGTACAACGATGCTGAGATATTTGCAAAACTCCGGACTGCAGGTGTCTGCAGTGAGGAACGAACGCGCTATTGTCCTTTCGGGAGAGTAACACGTTCACCACCACACCATGCGGGTCCTTCGTTTCGCCTGTCTCTCAACAGAGTTTTGGATATTGGATTGACTAAAATTTCACACTCAAAAACGGCAACAGAGTCCGTGGTAATGTGGTCAACGACGCTTTAGTTTGACTAAGGTGTTCGTACTATACATAAGATATTCTGCAAGGAGCCCAAAAACATCAGGTAACTTCTCACCAATTTACAAACCCAAGTACAAATATAAACATGCAGAATACGTCAAAGTTACGTCAATAAGACATACCACTGGTTCAGAGCTTTCTCATACCTCAGCATCCATGTGGTTGTATTTCACGTAACACCCAGACATGAAAATGGGCAGCAAGTGAAAGTGAAAACATTATTGGTGTTCCCAGTAACTTCAAAGACCATCTAAATAGACTAGAAACCAACCACAATGATGCTGAGATATTTGCAAAATTCCGGACCGCAGGTGTCTGCAGTGGGAACAAACGCGCTATTACCTTTGGCGGGGCAAATCCGTTCACCACCACACCATGCGGGTCTTCCGTTTCGCCTGTCTCTCAGGTAGTTTCCTATCGATCAGTGCCATTAGCAACCGCCCGTCAACGGGATTGTCAGGGTGCCCAAAACGGCAGTGAAGCCAGTTAAGCTGAGGCTGTAGTCAAGATCACAATGTCAACTTCTTTTTATTTACTGCCTTTTTCAATTTTTCACGACAGAGAATTGTGTTTTATACAAGATTGGATATAGCTGCACTGCGATCATGCGTGTAGAAGGGTTGGAAGGTAACGCTCATGGCGAACGTAATGCACCTATCTCTCCTTCCAGATGAATGGAAGTACTATCACCGATAACCTTAAAGATTGGGTAGGTAAACCGAAGTGAGAACGACTTATCATCAAAGCTGATGGAAAACAAAGGAGAGCCATTTACTGCTCACAGGAATGTTCCAAAGAAGTCGTGAGTAAGATAAAAGCTCATGGATCTTTGCAAATCACTTCCGGCTAATCGGACAGTGGGTGGATAGCGTGGCGGTAATGATGCTCGCTCATCACGAGCACCGCATTGGCTCGACCCCGCCCTGCACTTGCCAAGTCTCTAATCCATCTGAAATAAGGAAAATGGTACCAGACTTGCCTAATAGCAACCCGTTACTTCAAATAAAATTAGAAACGCTCTAGGATACTTATTCCAGGAGTAGAGGGAGAATCGACTCCACAGTCATTCAACGGCGTTTATAAAGAGCCTCCGAACCCTTGAAGCAGCAGCTAAACCCATATGTGAAACGTGCATAGACCTTCGAGGACTATGGAAGCGAGAAAACGAATGGAATGAGAGAAGTCTGAGACTGCACAGCAGATGCAAAAATGGGCCATTTAGAGAAAAAAATCGAGTTTGTTTGAAGTATGGTATGAGAACCTGAGAAGTAAATACGATCCCTAGAGTTCATTGATTAGAACAGATGACACGAAAAATTCGAAGCTGAGGCGTACGTTGATAGACGAAAAGTGATGTTGCTGGCTAGCGAGAACAATTGATCTACCTTCTGAATTGTTTAAAGAAAACAAGAACAGCGACAAAGTTCCAGCATTTAAACATGACGGTGATATCAAGAGTCACCAATGTTCATATGCAATCATCCGAAAGCACTAGTCTATAGCATTATCTGCTCGATATTTATTCCTCATGGCTTTACGAACAGAAAAACTCAAAAGGCCTCCAGAAGGAAAAATTATTGCAATAAATGGAAAAATCTCTGCGCTATCGAATAGTCGTAACAGGCAGTAGTTTCCATGATGAGAATTGCGAGCATACCAACTCGTACCGAGTTCTCACGAAGAGAATTTTCTTCACTGCTGGTAATGAAAATCAGAAGGAGGCTTGTATCATTATACGAAGTCATGTGAACTGGTATTTGACAACAGAGACCGGTCGGCGTCATTCAAAGATAACGTCCCAAGTGCAACAAATTTCTCATAATGCGTAACAATGTTTGTGCGGATGTTGTAACGACGACTCGCCAGACAGTTTCGGGACTCGGCTTGGAAGTCGGAGAACATCAAGCACTGTGCGAACGTCGCCATTTTCTCTTCTCGAAAAGGCGTGCTTTCTGGAGAAACACAATGGGCAGCTTATCCATGCGTTAGGAACTCGTTACTGAATTGCTATGATTACGATATATCGCGAAACTGCACCAAAACAAATAAGGTATGTCAGTTTTAAACAACTTCGTAAACGATTACAAGATTTCACTAAAAGCTAATGACATTTGTGAGGCTACGATGCGAGGCTCATCAGCAGCAAAAATGCAGCCACTGCTAAAGGATCGTTAAAAGAGTTATGACTAGCAGGACAAGAGGTAAACAAAAACAGACAAAACACCGAACAACAATTGATTATCATTATTACCGTTATTATTGTGTTATTATTATCATCATTATTACCGTTGTCATTATTGCTGTTAAAATAAATACAAAAATTGTAATAATAATAACAACAATGGTAATAGTAATCATTATTACTACTTAACCGGAATGGTGAAGCGCAATCGTTAGAGATGCCGAGCAATACATGGGGTATCTGGATCCATCCTAAACAGAATCTTTTGTTACTTTTGGGTTGGCAAACTCGTACCGGATTACTCTAAAATCAACTCTATCCTATATTCACAGTCCGGAGACTGCTTCTGTAGTGAGGACCTGAAAACGCCCTAGAAGACCTTTGACAGGATTCAAGTGAACCATTTTCCTGGATCTCAGACGCGAGACAAAGAACCGGATGAAATAAGTACTACGACCAGCACAATTCATGAAGTCCGGCCGCATAAATAAATAAATATATGGGTAAACAAACAAATAAATAAGTAGTTAAGATATTTACGCAGCCATCTCGAAGGAGTTTTTCTTCAACCATAGAGTGAAATTTAATAAATCATGAAATGTGATTGGATAAAAGGCAGTAAATGTTACTCCATACTTGTCGTTTAAAATTGGCGAAGGAGGTCGAATGGTTCAGCGGCGCGGGTTCAGGGTAATTTGGAATGGACTCAATACTTGTAGGTATCTCGGAAGAAAAATCGTTGCAAACCATTACTCTGTAATTTTATTTCGTTTACCAAAAAGCTCGTGGCGCAGTAGTTGGAGGCGCCCTGCAACACAGACGTGGAACCGATCCGCGCGCCCATGACCCACCAAGCCTTTGGTCCCTCCGGGGGGCCGGCAAATTGGTACTAGACTTATCTGGGAGAATAGCATCACTGGCTCGATACATCGGTAGGCCACCGCGAGTCATTGTAAAGGCCCGATGTTCATTCAATCACCTTCAACGATGCTTAATGAAGTCGAATGCATGGCGCATCCCTTAGGAATTGATCAACGTCGAGAGCTTTATCCTTTATCCTTTTTATTAAAAAGCTGTTCACGGGGCGGATAGCACAGTGGTAGTGATGTCCGCCATCACGAGCATGGTGCTAGTTCGATTCCGCACCAGGCCAACCAAGCCTCTCATCCCTCCGAGGTCGGGAATTGGTACTGGACTTTTCTGGGGAGAAAATCACCCTCCGCAATCCATTTGGGAACGCTCCAGCCCGGCTATCTCAGAACTTCAGCGAGAATTGCTCCACCAGCATTCTACAACATTCAAGATGAAATGATAATCCTCAAGCAGCAACCGAAGCCACACGTAAAAAATTGGAAGACCTTCAAGAACGATGGATGCGAGGGAACGAATTAGATGTGAGAAGTGCTGGGATCCGCATGGTAGACGTGAACACGGACCAAATAAAATGAAATTAAAAAGATAAAAGGCTGTTCACCTAAAAACGAGACAAAGTGAGGCCCAAGCAGAAACGTGTATTGACTTTCCTTCAGACCAGATCTATCTCACTTGTGCTGATGGAAATATTAATTCACTACTGGCAAAGGAAGCATAAAACGTCTTGTTTCATGTTCATAGAAAAGATCGCTACTATGTCTTTCAAGTACGATAACAAGCACAGCTAGAAGCACGCAATTCCTCTAGTTATCAAATCAAAATTCGAAATTACGAAGTCGATGTAATCAACTGCGCACATTACTGCTATTATTATTACTGTTACTACTATATCATTGTTATAATAATAATTAATATTATCATTATTATTTCGGGGGCGCGTGGCGCAGTGTTTGAAGGCGCCATTGCGACACACAAGTGGAGTCGATCCCCGCGCCCATGGATCACCAAGCCTTCCGTCCCTCCGGGAACGGCAAATTGGTACGGACTTCTCTAGGAGGATAGTAGCACTGGTTCCGAAACATCGGTAGGCCACCGCGAGTCATTGTAAAAGCCAGATATGCATTCAGTCACCTCCAACGATACTTAATGAAGTCGAATGCATGGCGCATCCCTCAGGAAATGATCAACGCCGAGAGCTTTGTCCTTATCCCTTATCATTATTATTCCACATTCTCCAAACTCGTCGTCTTCCTTACATTTAATCTCACTTCTGAAGCAGAAATGAATTGATGAGGACTCGTTGTTGACCACCAGCAAAAATACAAGGTGATTTCTGTTAAGAGGCGAAAGGGATTATGAGGGCCGTATTTATGACAATGAGAATACTTAGATTGATGTATTGCCGTGCTGACGACTTCACAGAGCAGCTGCATCCTCAGCTTTTACTTCATTTCTATCCTACTGGGAATAATTTGCAGTTCTAATAAGCTCACATTATTTTAATGTAGAACGAAAAAAAAAGACTAAGGTAAGAAAACTAACAACAGAAGAACATATATACATAAATACATAGAATTATGTTTACCATACACATACATACATATATATACATATATACAAATATACTTCCCACCGGTTCACCGCCTCATCGTGGCTTTAGGGGGTGCTCCTGGCTGTCGTGCTGCGATGTACAGCGGCGGAATTCATCCCGGCGCTGGGTCTCCCAAGCTGAGGAGTCCGGCGTTTTCACCAGGAAGCCCAGCTGGGAGCAACCAATACTAGGACCCACAACCGGCCTGGTATCAAAGGCGCATGGTAGCAAATCTCCCTTTGATCCACAAGGGCTGCGACTGCCTGTGGTGGTGAAGACCTGGGGCAGGCTTTGGCCTGGCTGACCGATGGCTTCAAGGAAACACCACGGCTAAACCAGCAAAACTCCGAAAAATAAAAATTATGCTGAAGCTCGCAAAACACTTAACACGGGCCATCCAAGTATTATATATATATATATATATATATTTATATATATATATATATATATATATATATATATATATATATATATATATATAGATATAATGGCTTTTTTCTTTTCATTTCTAAAAAAATCAGAGACAGTCGCTTGTTCCTCATTTATGAAGTTGTCGTAAACTTGATTTGATAAAATAGAACTTCTTAACTGAGCAAGAACAGAAAACATGGGAAAAAAGGGTTTTAATAGACTGGTAAAGCCTTCCAAAGACTCCCATTGAATTTAGAGTCTTTGTCCTTGAACCACAATAAAAAAAAGTTTACTTGAGCGGTTTAAGACAATTACTGCATAACAACACACTAACAACCTTCCCATCTCCATTTAAAACTCAGACACTTCGTCAATGTGATTCAATTTAACGGTATACCAGGAAAGTCACGTAAAATGTCAAACCTGAGAGAAGAAGCTGTAATGCAGCTGTCTGACCAGCCAAGTTACCCGATCCAACCAACACGATCAAACGTCGAAGCAACTCTGTTTCATCTGCAGCTTTACCATCTGTGCTCTGATTGACAATCCCGCCCAAACTAAATCAAATCATGCTTATGAGAATAATCTCTAGATATTATGAGAGAAATGTATGTATGATCATAAACAACAACAATTTTTTACTACCTTTCCTCTTTTTTTTTACAATTGGCTTTTCCAAATTAAAAAAATATCATTTGAAACCGATATGGTTATGTACTTGGTTATATGTCCCCTATCACTTCTTTACACTACTATAAATCATGACAACGTAAATGCCTAAACCCTGAATAATTGCACTGATCCGATTACACAACGACAACCGATCGTCAACGAACATGGTGAACCTCACCATTCGACGAAAAAATGACTGCATGCAATTCGTTTCGTGCACAGAATTCATGCAAACACACATAACCAGAAAGTACTGAGCTGTAATGTAGTGAAACAAAGTAATACATGGGAAACAAACATGTATGTCTGTTAGCCCGTTTACTCTATTGTAGTTCGTGAGAAGTTCAATGAATTCCTTTCTGTCCTAGAGAGAAGTGCATTCGGCCAAGTATGAAATATTTCATCGTTATTATAACTGCGTTTTCGAAGCTTCAAGAGATTGCTATGGGGTTTCAAAAAATTGAAAAGAAAAACGATAGTAACTGAAACGTCAACCTGTACTCACTACTGTGTACTGAAATTTGTCTCTGCATTGGGATTTCCTCTTTGAAAAATTACCACAAAAGAGAAAGCGTGTTATGAATTAACAAAAAAGAGAGCAATGGTGGTTAGAAATGGTTCCTGCAGTTTCCAGAGACAAACATTCTCCGTGGTTCCCATCCTTTAAGAAAACCAACATGACCTCAAACACTCAGCAAATCCTGATCATGAATTTTGAGATAACGATTAAAAATATCAGGGAACTCAAAGGGATTCATTAACCTAGCAATCAGCTCATGTTAAGCACTCCATTCAATAGCTTAAGCAAATATATCCACTATCGAATGTGCAAAGCTAACTGTGTTCAACATTTTCGCGATCATGAGAAATTTTCGAGAATACCCCCTATCGAATTACAACGCAGTTGTTTTCCGCCGTTCTATGGATCATATAAGACCCATATTTCTCTCGATGCGCACTCGCATGCTATCTCTTTTTTCGCATATTTCACTGTCCTGAGGACAATGTGGAATTACCTACTTTCTTGGAACTTCGATGTCAGTCAATCTGAAGGAAGTCGACAGATTGCGAAAGTCCGCATGCAATCAATAGATTTTATGGATGAAACCTGCTATTTCATTGTGAAAGTGATGAATAAATAAGGTCCACAGTCAGTGGTTGACAAGTTTCTCCACAGGAAGACCGATACAATTGGCATGTTCAGAAAGGACACGAGAGGACGCCTTAAGGCGGTTGCATAACCCGTGCTTAAATGGAAAGATGGTTTGATCACATTACATTACGATGTACACAGTGCTTGGACCGACCTTTTCCACCAAGTCGCTAGGGCCGAATATTTTCAAAATCTGCATCCAAGTAAAACTGTAGGTATACGCAACTAGATAGAGTGGTATTTCCGGTTTACTGGGAAAAGAGAAGTGGTACGTACATCTTTCCTTCTCCATAGTTTAGGTGCATGCGATTTTTCTTCTCTCTAGTTATTCAGATTTCGTCTGAATACAAGAAGGATCGGTGGCGAAATTATGCAGAAAACAACGATATATTAGCTCAAGATAGGAATCACTTTAAGCTTATTCCAAACTGGTAGTGTTATGTCACGCTTGTAACTCAACATTTCTCAGAACAGACCACCAATCCAGTACCCAAAAATTACGATATTGGGTTTTCTGTCGTAAGGAGTTAGCGAAATATGTAAGAGTCCGCTGGAAAACGTACCCACAATGCAATAAACGTGACATACGTTTGTAAAGAATTTTTTTTTTGAGCTTAAAGTTAAGGACCTCAGTGGAAGATTGCAAGAATAAAAGTAAAGAATTATTTCCAAAGAAATACTGTCTTAGCATGATGAGGAGATGCCCTTGGCCTAGGATTCTGCAAAAAAAAAAAAATGGCGCATAGATATTTTCACAATCTCGTGCACAGCATCAAGATAAATCTTATTGTTTTCCTGAGGTAAAAAGGCAAACGCCGCGGAGTAAACTCTTGTAAATGGTTTGCACGAATTATGATGCTTATACGGCAGTTTTCTTCTTTGAAATATTTGACGTAAAATTATCAATGGAGGGGAGATTATTAAATTAGTGCCCCAAATAACGGAAAGATCTATGAGAAAAACATTAGGCTGTAATATGCATCGCACAGAGCTCATATTGTCCAAAGTATCTCTTATCCACTTATGCTCCAATAATAACTCACATGGTGGCTAACATGTTAAGGAAATTAATTACGCATTAGTTTACACTAGAAGCAATGAAATGAAAGGGATAACTCACAATTTGTGTGGATTCATCAAATTTGGTATTGGATCCGGTGGGCATTCTTCAGATGTTAAATTATGTAGCGACTGCTTCATATGTAGAGCCAACTCTCCAGTGGTAGCAAGAATTTCAGAACTACTTGAACTAACAACGGTATTACTTGAATCGATCATTATAGTACTAGGATCGACAGCGAATGTTGCCGGCTCGATCTGAAGCGCTTGAGAAGAATTAGATGTCGGATGGTGGCCGGATGAGAAGGAAGAGGACAGCGAGCAGAAGGAGGAGTCACATTTCGACTTCGGAGCGCTGGCGGCCGCCATCGTCGTCACTGCATTGCTAGCATTGTAATCGGCAGTGCTAGCGATCGTTGAACTGCACAACTCCTCGTCGCACTGTAAAGCAACATATGAGTTATCATTGTTATGAACTGCTGGTAGAATAATAGTATCTATGAGGTTCAGTGAACACCTAAGGATTGTCATCATAGCGTCGAAAGCGTTGTATTCATGTGGACGGCATATGAAGAGGATAAAGGATAAAACTCTCCTTGTTGATCAATCCCTGAAGGATGCGCTATGCATGCGACTTCATTAGGCGTCTTTAGAGGTTAATGAATGCATATCTGCCCTATACGCTAACTTTGAGTGGCTTAGCGATGAATCGAGTGAGTGCTTTTATCCTATCAGACAAGTCTCGTACCAATTTCTAGATTCCGAAGGGATAAAAGACTCGGTAAGCCTTGAAAGTGCGATCGAATTAAATAGCACTTGTGCATTGGAGGGCACTTCTAACCACCGCGCTACAAACACGCTTCATTCTACGCTTCTATAATTTTGCTATTACTGGCCAGTTGCTACTCTAAAAACATGAAAACTTCGTTTAACCTATGCGACCAAAGATTTACACTGAGTTGTTCTCCTCACATATAGAGATGCCGGCCAAAAGACCGAAACTTCATCAGTGGATATTTTCGGGATGTCTTTCGCAGATCATACTCGCTGGCAACTGAAAATCTTTGCCTTCAAAGCTGGATGAAACCACATCCCATAATAGTTTTATTTTACCTGCTTGACCGGACATATAATAAAATAAGAAGAATACGGGTAAACGAGGTAGTTTCCTCAGCAACTTAAAACAATCTTTTCGAACAAACTCGCATGAGAATAAACACTTTTATACTGAGCTAACTTCAACTCCAAAAGATAACTATAACTTACATGACCATAGCGCTCAAGCACAAAAAAAAACCATTTGAAAACAGGGTTAATAATTTAGCACTTTTGACTTCCCACAAATGTGAAAAAAAGAAATTCATCAGCAACCGTGGTATAGAACCACGCATTCAGCAAAAACTCCTCTTGGTTCTTGAAAATTTGCATCTATTTCTTCACAACATAGAAATGGAACGAAGAAGAAGTCTTGTGAGCAAAATGTAGTATGTGCTTAAAGAATACAGGAAACATTTTTGTGATCGGACGGAAAACGGAACATTTCGTTTCTTTTTTGTTGCGAAAATGATGACAACCGGTAACCAGTGAATGGTTTCTCTAGGACTCTTTACGAATTCAACGATTTCAGCTGAGAGAGCAAACTAAGCACGACAAGCGACGGCATCGCGACAAAATCCCGAATGGTGGCCGGAGACTATTTAAAAGCACAGATTGATCCAAGCAGTAGAACAAATCCGCTAACAAACCACCGACGATGTACGGCAGCCGCTCACTGACTGGACTTACTGCGGCGCAAAGTTGACAGACCTGTCTTCCAGTATGCTAATGATAAGTCGTAGCTGTTGCAAAATAGGTTAGTGATAAATATAGAAAGTTCTTCGTTCAGATGATAACAGCTTGTTAACCTCGATAATTTTTCGTTTCACCGGTTGCCCCTTACGGCGTCGTGAGCCAGTGGCGCATGACGGAGTGGATTTACCGACTCGCAATAATGTGTGCGATCCGCATGGTGGCATTATAACGGCTAAAAACTGTATCATGAAGTACATTGAAAACAATTACCTATTTTATAACTCACCTTCATTACCTAATGGAACATAGCTGCTCTCTTCCATACTAATTTCATCGGCCTAAAAAACAAGATTTTTATATTCATCTAGCATATGGCCATGCAATCGAAGCGGCTGATAATGAAAAAGAAAGTGTCCACAGGCTAAAAAAGTGTGAAGAGGGATAGAAAAGAAGAGAATAACAGTGAGAACAAGATGGTAGCCAGCATAGTTCGATCAGTGACCGCACAACGAATCGACATCTATCGGGCAGTGCATGGCCGTAGATCAAAATTGTTCCTTCAACCTGACGATCTGGACAGATCACAAAGAATCCGATGAAATCGTTCATGTTCAACATAAATGAAACGTAAAAAGGAACTTTTGATCACAACTAAAGAAAAAATGATAAAGTTCTCAGTAATGATCAATCCTTGAGGAATTCCCCATGTATATGACTTCATTAAGCACCTTCAGAGGTGGTTGAATGCATGTCTGGTCTTTCAATGACTTGTGGTGCTCAACCGATGTATCGAGACAGAACTGCTATCCTCCTAGATAAGTCTAGTACCAATTTGCCGACCCCGGAGGGATCAAGGAACTGCCGGGCTTGAGGCGCGGGGATCAATCCCATGTATATGGCAGGTCGCCTCCGACCACTGCGCTACACGCACCCTTCTGACCAAAATTAATCTTTGAGTATTAAGTATTTTTTGGGCGACACTCTTTGTTATAAAATGTAACTACTCGTATGAGTATGCGTTTGTGTGTATGTGAAGTGTGATAATAGAAATGATTCGAGATAAATTAGCGGAACTGAAAGGAAGAATAATCACGCAAAGACACTTAGAGGACCAAGAAAGAAATGAAAAAAAATCAAAGAGTAACTGGCAATATATCGTTTATTTATTTAGTAAATTTATCCACCTGTTGTTTAATTGTCAACCTATAACGTTGAAGAAATGTCATGACAACAAATTGTGTTAGTGGAGGGCGACTTTTAGAATGACCCGAAAAACAGAACAAACCAAATACATCATAAAAACATCTATGTAAAGGGTTATGAGATTTTCAGTGCAGAATCAAAAAAGTGACAAGGATTTGTACGTCTTCAGATAACGGTTAAGATGAAACACGAAGCATTATCTGTCCATCATCCAGTCTCCTCAGGGAATTTACTGAGGGACAGCAGAAGTGGGGTTGAGAAGTGTACGATGTACTGAAGGCGAATAAGTGATGATCATAAGTTAGCAGTACTACAATGAATATAGAATGGAAAATTTTTGGAACGTTCAAGAAAACACGAAACACGTTTGCCAATCAATCTTCTGCCAGCAATACGCATATATGCATATGGAGGTGGTGATAACGAGTAGAGACAAAGTAGACGACATGTTTACTTCGATTTCCACACATTGTCGATCGTTCGTTCTTTCATTCGTTCATTCACCTTGTTACTACAACAGTACGGGAAAAACGGCAAAACATTGTGATACGCATTGTGCTGAAACCACTCTAACATGACAGCTAAAATCGGTTTCGACAAAGACACATCTGAAAATGCTATCGCCAACATGCGTGGCGAATGTTGTTGTTGCTGTTGTTGCGGGTGCTGTAGTTCACTCTGTTACTGTTGTTGCTAAGATTTTCTAGCTTTTCTCAGCCATTTCATTTATTTTCACTTTAGTAAGTGATGTCTTGGCGATAAAATGATAACGACAGTTACTAAAATTAGACATTCGCTGACTTTTCATTCTCCCCCATCATTAAACTAAACAGTTCTTACCATAAGGAATAAACAGCACAATGTGAGCAAATTTTTTCGATATGCAATAGAAAAAACTCCTATTTTAATTGTTAATGAGTTGACGATAAATAGTACTGGTATTTAGGAACTCAAAAAATAAGCGAGTAATAAATGGTAAATAGTAAATAGCAATAAGAGAAGATGGATGACGAGAAATAAAGAAGAACAAGAGAGCGAATAGTGAGTGAGTCATGGCCAACAGATAGTAGATACTAAACAACAATAATGACTAAGGGAAACAAAACATAAGAGAACCCTATTAGTAATGAAGAAGAAAAAACATAAAATTGCAAAAATATGACTTAAAAATGAATCTACTGCAGCATATATAACTTAAAGACGTAAACTACAGAACATAGATGAAAAAGGCTTGCTAGGAAACTTTCAAAAACCATTCAAATGTTTAAGCACATGTTTTTCAATGTTCGAATAAAGATTAAAGGAGTTAGGCAAGTTATGGAATGATAAGCTGAGAAAAGCAGAACATTAACATTAACATCGCATTTAATTTTGATGAGCTCTTCTTTTTACTTTGACACCTTTAAAGCTCTTTAAAAAAAAAGTGCGTGTAGCGCAGTGGTCGGAGGCGCCCTGCAACACACACATGGGATTAATCCCAGCGCTCCAAGCTACCAAGCCTTTCATCCCTCCGGGAGGGGATCGGCAAATTGGTACCAGACTTGCCTGGGAGGATAGCAAAGCTGGCTCGATACATCGGCAGGCCACCGCGAGTCATTTAATGGTCAGGTATGCATTCAATCACCTCCAACGATGCTTAATGAAGTCGAATGGATGGTGTATCCTTCAGGGATCGATCAAAGCACAGAGCTTCATCTTTTACCCTTTAAACCATTTCACTCGTCGCTAAAAAATCATGAAATAAAGAGGATGCAATAGAATAGAATATAAGAAATGGATATTTTAGTTCAATTTTGAGCTTACATGAGGTTATTAACAATATTTGTTACGATGGCTAACGTTTCAGCAGTTTCGCTTTCATCAGATCCACAGTGATTCGTGTCTGGTATTTCCTACTGCGGTTGCTCCATCTTGCCTTGTTGGTCTTCACTTCCCATCGCATGCGAACAAATCGAGTAGACCGGAACACCGCACGGAAACGAAAAATGAACGATATCCGTAAAATAATCGAAAGCTCAATGCGAAAAATTGAACATAGTGTGTTTGCTATCAGATTTCTAGCGAGATCTTCTTAACTAGCATTCTTCATTTTTTCCTGTTTGATCCCGTTTCTAAAAAAGTTATGGGTCTTTAGATTGGTTTGCGGGGAAGGAAGCTAGATAAGCGCAACATTTCCCGTATTTCTACTTGGCAATTATATTTTTGAGTGCTTGCCTAAACTTAAAACCTTGTTAAATCGTCAAAAAATCACAGAAATAATGGGAAAGAAGGCTATAATAGGTCCTGACTACGAACTGTTAACATTACCAATAGCCCACAGATAAAGCGCGGAAAGGAATCTGAACTCAGTTGATTTGTAGGCTGATTTTTTGGAAACATCAATAAATTTCTCTAACCCACCGTACGAAACGGCCATGCAGTATTGTGCTACCGCAACTATTTTTTATTTGTACTTTATTCGGTTACATGACATAATATATAAAAAAAACACTTATTAAATGGAGAAGTCGAGGACTGCTTAGCCG
Organism: Angiostrongylus vasorum; assembly: GCA_018806985.1. Classification (NCBI taxonomy): domain Eukaryota; kingdom Metazoa; phylum Nematoda; class Chromadorea; order Rhabditida; family Metastrongylidae; genus Angiostrongylus; species Angiostrongylus vasorum. The sequence goes on from JADANN010000410.1 coordinate 75,303, forward strand.
AACTTTATAGGATACCTCATTTTATAGCAAACTTATGGCTTCACTTGCTTGAAAAGTCCTCAAAGATTTGCATATTCAACGCGAAAGGATCTTCAGATCGACTCAATATTGTATGATAGGCGACAATATGATGTAGTATATAATTCATCGTCATTCACAAACGGTGATATATCGTCGAATAAAAAAACGACGTAAAAGTGAAATACCAGAGAAAAAAGGAAACACGACGACAGAGATAAGAAACATTTGCTACTGATGATCATCAAAATTGTAGGTAGGGAGTAGGAACTGAGAGATGGCGGTTGAACTGAGGTAGAGGAACACTTGGAAACAGATTGCACTCCAGACACCCCTAACGCTCGAAACACAACTGGCAAGAGGTGAAGATCGTGTGCTGTTCTTAAAAATGTGTTTATGAAAAACAAGTGGTGATTTGTGGATCGGCATGCGATCGAATCACGTCTCTCAACAGCCCCCTTCCTTCGTATTACACAATCATTCATTACCAAATCTTGACTGTTATACGAATCTTCAGCTAACACGTGTTTACACAAGCGCCACTCATTCACATCGAATCACATTGCTTAACATCTACTACACATTTTTCTCTAAAAATAATGGCATTCATCCTGATGAAATGCACACCGACTAGTCGAAAGAAGCACTTCGAGTAGTTACATTTTTCATTCGAAGAACGCGTTAACGTTGTTTACGATAGAATAGGAGCTCCTTCGAAATTTTAAAACTAAACCCTTCTAAAAGAAAAAAAAAAGAAGAAGAAAACCAGAAAAGAAAATGATGCAATGAACAGAAGTGTTCTACTATGACTAACAATAGTACTGCACTACCATTTCAACTATCATTAACATTATTATAAGAAATACGAGTACAATTATCCAATATCAAAGCAACATGAAAGAACAACGGATAAACAACTTGAAGAAAAAAAACGGAACTGGCAGTACTTCATTGTACTCCGAAGAAAATAAGTAATTATAGTTACGTCTCTTTACAAAAAAAGAACTAATAAATCTTATCGATTTAGCACTCTTACTTTACGACGACGAAAAAAGAAGAAGAAATGATCTTTACTTTCGGATTTCATTTCCAATTGAGTCCACTCAAAATTACATCTTGCTACTTCTGTTATCCCTACTGGTAAAAATAAACAGCGATAAATCGCACTTTTTTGTTGCTGATTGTTATGGTCCTGGAAGTAGTAGTTTGGATGTCCTCGACTAATCATAGTAAGGGCTGCTCATGAGGCACCTACAATGCATTTAATTTCTTTTCTAACAATAAAGTCTTAAGTAAAGCCTTTTCACTAGTTGCAATAATAATAATAATAATAATAATAATAATAATAATAATAATAATAATAATAATAATGATAAAAAAAAGCATCACGTGTAGTAATGCTAATAAAAGTTGTTTGTAGTAGTAGTTAATGATAGTAATAGGTACATTCGTCACAAGGATATTATAGGATTATTCCTACTAGCACTATTGTGGCGGTTATTACTGTTACTATTACCATTGCAATTGTTATTATTATTAGTATTAGTATTACTATTATCATAACAGTATTTGTATGATAATGTTGTTAGTGGTAAGATCAACAGTAAAAAGTAGCATTGATAACAATAGTAGCAGGAAAACTATTTTCGTATGAAACAAAATAAATGCACAGAGTAGAAATGCAGTACCATTTCAAGATAACGCTAAAAAATATGAAGACTAAAGAAAGATGGTGAAGGAAATCGTTGTCGAAGTCGAATTCCGTAACTTAATGCGAAGTGTTGTGTTGTTAGGCTTTAGTGGGCTTACTGACGCCGAAACGGAATGACGTTTCCGGTGGACGTCGTTTTGCATATGAGATGAAGATATGCAGAGCATTTGCCTATGCAAGCGAAAATAAGCCAAAAAGCCAACTGGAAGCTCCATGAATAATCCAGAAATGCCAGCGAGAAGAACGCCTTTCTGGTTGGTTGCCTGGTCGGGTCGTCTTCTTCTGAGTTGGCAGCGCGATCCTGAAGAGATTAGAGCATATCGCTCGCTGCCCTCACAAATCACATAACACTCTCTGAATTTCCGAAATGTTCGGTAATGACGAAGATTTATGAAGCAGTGTTAACATTAATTACTTCTATCAATTATACGTTTCAAAATAGTTAAGCTCGAAAATATTGTCAGAAATAAAAAGCTAAATAAATAGCGATATCGACGCGGCATCATTGTTTAAAGAGCCTTACGGTGTAACCAAACAACACGGAATATTTCCCCATCACTAATATAAATATGGTATGATCATAAATAATTTCCTAGCTCGAACCTTTTGATCGTCATATGGTGTTTTGAAAACGAACGTTAAGTGTATGAGGTTTTTTTTTCTTCTCTAGCGAATACGCTAATGGAGCCAGTTTAGTGTAGAAACGCTTATAGATGGATGTTCTCTATCTGTCGCGCTCATGACGCAAAGAAACGCCGTCAGTAGCTGTAGCAGCTGTTAAAGAGGACGCAGTACGGTGTGATGTAGGAGCTAGACAGGTAGGTAGGTAGGCTAGGGTGTATGGATTGATTGAAGCAATGCAGAATGGATGGAGGGTTGGGGGACGTGTGGGAGGGAGGAGGGTGGTTGGCACTGACTTCGTTTACATATAGGCAGGCAGAGAGTGAAATCTCGATAAACACAAAAATTATACAGCGATCGAGCGCACTGCACTATTTGCATACCGGCCGGACGACGGGCGAATTCGCTAGACAAATTATGCATTCGCGACATGTCGCGAATCGTCGCGTCGCGTCGCGAAACGATTGCGTGATTTGGCGGGAAAATCGCTCTTGCTTAAAAGGCGCGTGCAAATAATAAACATTACACACTTAACATTGCGAGATTACTAGAAGTCGGCAAGTAATGCTGAGCAGGGTGTGTGTATGTGTTTATTTGTCTTTATGTGTAAAATGAGTTTTGCACAAGCGAGATAGTACCTAATAGTAACAAACAAATGGATGATGAGTTTCTCTGTGTTTTTGTTGCTGTTGCTGTTGCCGTTCTTTCAGACTGTCGACGATCAGTGTCAGAGCAGTGAATAGAGTTGATGAAGTAAGTGTTAGAGAGTTCGCATATCAATGCAAATAGTTGCGTTGAGAGACGACGAAACGACCACGACTAGGTTTTCGCCAATCAAATCAATAGTCAAATGCAGGCTAATGGACGGGGCAAGTGTAGGCCAGAACTGGTTGGCAATTTGCATGCACATTTCTTCTAAATTAATCAATTTCGGCGCTGCCTCACCTTCGGTCACGCCATATCAAACACTATCATAAAACAGAAACACATTATGCAGAAACGAATTGAGAAGAATTTCGACATGAAAGTCTTATCTACACAGTTGACAATATCGATGATTCAACAAGATTTCACCAAAGCGAATAACCGATGAAAATCGTTAATGAGTGTGCCGAATCATGAGTTATGGACTGGTACCGATCCATAATCCAGAGAATGACTCAGTCAGAATGAGAGGAACATGAATGATACGAAAAAACTAACTCAACATGTTACACAATGAACGGCCACCAATTGATAAATGTGGTCGAATGTGAGGGTGAAGGACGGAAGTTAACATTCCTGTTACCATCATCACAGGGAATCCTTAAAAAGGCTACGATGCATGAAAACAATTAAAAACGAGAGTAAAAATCGTCTACGGAAGAAAGCATATCATTTTTTAATCGACCGTGCTTCACTTGTAGAAAAGTTGCTGGCTGAAAATGGTTTGCCATGAAAATCGGCGATTACATGAAAGGACTGGAGCGTGTAGTGCTCTTCGCGCTGATCAAGTTCGCTACGAGAAATGGTGAGAGAATACTGAACGATGAACGAAAAGAAAAACTGGCTGAAAGAGTTTGGAGTATTAAATCAATTTTCTTCATAATATTACACGCCGCTATCACCATCACCACCATCATCATCATCGTCGTCGATGCCTTCGTCGTCGCCGCATCGTTGTCGTCGTCGTTGTCATCATCACCATCATCACCATTATCGCCATCATCATCATCACCACCGTTTCCACTGCCACCATCATTAGACGCCACCGTCATCACCTTCAGAAACCTTCACGACCACTACAACCATGAAAAAGAATGTTGCTGTAGTAACTCATTCTAACTGTCAGTCGCATTTTTTTTCTCTTGATTCGCAAAGCAATTTACAATAAATATGCAAGCGTGAATTGTAGTGACCTTGTGCGGACGCATCGCCCTTTTCAGTTCATCTTTTCCAATGGTCTGCGCGTAGTGATCTTGACACAACACTCATTTGAAGGTAAAGTGTGAAAATATTTTCGCTCATTTACCTGAACATCCATCACGAATTTTAATTCATAAATCCCACTCGTGATAGACTTTAAATCTTACCAGTCATATACCTTACTCCATATCAAGACTTTCAAACTATACTATCTAGAATAACATTAAGCGACCAAAGTTCACTCTTTTCCATCACTGTTTTTGTATTAAAATCTGTTTTCATGACCGTAAACAGTAGAATACAACTCTTACCGACAGAAAATAGAAAATAACAGTACTCCATAGTTCTTTTCTTAAAATAAAACACAGCTTTGGAAAGTTGATGGTGATATTGTAGAGCGCTTATCCTCTTTAGAATGGGCCCATCAAATGGTCTTCATTGACGGCTGAATCGAAGTGAAACGATCAGAGGTATTTTGGATCAAAGCACTGCATACTACGCCGACACTAATCCCTCATGGGTTGACTACAGCATTGCTGTACTTTTTCAAGAAAGGAAATTTACACTATTGAGAATATTTTCTAGTGACGACGGTGTATAGTTCCCAATCACACTTCGCTTAGATAGTCGCGAAACATCGTGGCGAATCTCCGGTAGACGATGGAGCTATGGGTTAATTTCAGATAGTAAATGTCGTCGCTGCTGTATTGAATTTAATTATACCTTCTGTGCATAAATATTAAAATTGCTGAATACGTAAGTCCACTTCCCGCTTTCACATGTTTAGGGTAGGATCCTACATATAGATTGGCCGAAACTAGAATACAAATTACTGGTGCGTAATATCTCAGTAATAGTGGCGTAGTGGTTGGAGACGCCACTGCGGCACACACGTGGAATTGATCCCCCGCGCCCATGGCCCGCCAGGCCTTCCATCCCTCCGTGGTCGGCAATTTAGTACCAGACTTATCTAGGAGGATGGCAGCACTGGCTCGATACATCGATAGGCCACCGGGAGTCATTGAAAAGGCCAGAAATGCATCCAATCTCCTTCAACGATACTTAATGAAGTCGAATGCATGGCGCATCCCACAGGGATTGATCAACGCCAACAGCTTTATCCTTTATTCTTTTGATATGTCACGTCCAACGACTTAATTCTACTTCTACACAGAAAGAACGTCCTGCAAACCATGTGTGATCATAGAAGGCATCACAGCAGACTGAAGATTTGGTCACGGTTTTGCTCTCGCGGGACTTCTAACTGATTTGAATCTGGAAGATATTTCAAAATCTAATATCTTTTCAGACTTTTTAAAATATCAGCTAGGTATGCATATGAAGAGAACAATGTCTGAAAGTAACAAGCACTTATGCTTTAATCACAGAAATTCTCCTTAAGGGTTCGTTTCCTGGATTGTCAGAGAGATCTATTGCACATTTCACAGCATATGGTAATTCATTTTCTTCAACTTCATAATCTTAAATCACAAATGATACAGGCATAAATAATGAGCCAAAGTTCAGTTTACAATATCGATATTAGTTTAGCGACTACTGGTTACTAACAAGAGCATTGGAGCTTGCAAAACAAAAAATGACTAGATAAGTGAGAGCGGTTTGGTGTCAGACACGCACACACGCAGACATGCATGCACAGTACGATCGCAGATAGACACTGTACATATGACAGTAAAATGAATATAAAAGACTATAACAAAAAAAAATAACACGAAACAAGGCATCCCTGATTTTCACCATTAACATGGGAGCCTTCGTAGCCCTATTCGTAGTGTAAAGATGCCAGCACGACGGCAGAATCAGTCATTGCTTCTTCAGCACTAAAATAGTTTGTTTTTTATCAAACGAGAATAAAACACACAACGTCCTTTCCAGTTTTGGAATATTATAATCATTAAGATGCTCAGAAGCGGCGTGTGACGCAGTGGTCGGAGGCGCCCTGCAACACATGTGGAGTCGATCCTCGCGCCCATGGCCCACCAAGCCCTCCATCCCTCCGATTCGGCAAATTGATACCAGACTTGTCTGGGAGGGTAGCAGCACTGGCTCGATACAACGGTAGGCCATCGCGAGTCATTTTAAGGGCCAGATATGCATTCAATCATCTCCAAACGATGTTTGATAAGGCCGAATGCATGGAGCATCCCTCAGGGATTGATCAACGCCGAGAGCTTCATCCTTTTTATTAAGGTAATCAGATGAAGCGTTCCGTCTTGATCAACCCTTGAGAGATACACCAAGAATTTCCCTCCACTAGAAGCATCGGTAACGCTTGTTGAATGCATATCTGGCCTACATAGTACAAGATTGGTAGCAATTTGCCGACTTGCAGTAATTGGACTCGGAGGAGTGGATAGCTTGGTAAGCAAGGGGCGCGTGATCGAACCAACGACAAGTATTGCTTCACAGAACGTTTTTAACCACTATGACATACAGACTTAAGAACGTTATATGAGACCAATTGTTGTTTTATTAGATAACGATTAGAACTGATAACGAACGGTTAAGAACGCAGGCAGTGCAGGACAGGATCGAATCCGCAAAGGCAAGCAACCAACCAGTAGATATTACCTATTAGAGATCTTCGAAAAACTCCCTCCACTTTATTTTATTGTAGTTCATGAGAATATTGGGCTCACTTGTGAATTACCCCATTGAACGTTAAGGTGCACCATTTTTTCACTGTTACTAATGAGATTTCACATGTCTTGCTTTCCAGTACCCTAAACCTGAGACAAAGAGATGGGATAAAACTACGAAAACTAAGTGAACCTTGCAACAATCACGACTTGAGAAATGTTTAGTTAAAACGGTCTGTGGTTACGTTTACATCCATGTATGCACATTTATCATCTTTTAACTTAACCTTGTCGTGACAGAACTAGGGAACATGCCATCACTGCTGGCCTCACTCTTTTGGCTAGGGCTACCAGGTCCTTCAGAGGAACGAGTACTGTCCAAAGCGCCATCACCGCCTTTTCGACTGCCTTGGTACTTCTTCTGACGAGCTCTCGAGTTCTGAAATTGGGATGAGTTTGTTTTAAATTGTTCTTTTTTCGAACTCTGGTAAATTTGGTTAGTCCTCGGCGAAAGCTTTTTATCATGTTTTTTCTAGAATACTGCCATTGAATCCATGAGAGTCAAGGAAGATTATGTTTGGAAAAGCACGTGAAGAAATTGTCCCCTAAATTTTTTTCTTTCAGTGACAAATACATTGATCTTTAAAGAAGACTACCGATTATTGCTACTTATATAAGGAAGAAAGTTCGCCAAGACTTAACATGCCAACAAAGATTTTGCCGTAGTAGTTCACTACAGAATGCAGTCACTCGAGTTGCATTAAGCAATAAGGATAAGGATTAGACGTGGATGAGAAACTTCTTCTATAATTCGTCTTGTCAGTGAAATAGCAACGCTTTTAACATCATAAGTGATTCAGGAACTGAGAGACAGGTTAATCGAAGGACCCGCATGGTGTGATGGTGAACGCGTTAGCCCCTGGAAAGGGTAATAGCGCGTTCGTTTCCCACCGCCGACACCAGCGGTCCAGAGTTTTGCAAATATTTCAGCAACGTTGTAGTTGAATCAAGAACGATTTCTGTGTGGGGAAACATACGAGGAAATAGTTCCCTCAATTTCTTATTACACTGGTAAGCACGTTAGTTTAGAGAGCATTTCCGATTACTGTGATTTCTATTGATCAATAGCCCCATTTACTCCTGGTGAAAAAAGATGCTCATTATAATGTAGTCACTTTTATTTACCGCCTATTGTATATTTTTTCATGGAAGGATATGACGTAGAATATAACCACAATGAAGCTGAGATATTTGCAAAACAGCGGATCGTAGGTGGCTGTGATGGGGGATCGAACTCACTGTTACCCTTACCCTCGGTAAGGCTTACGTGTTCACCACCACACCATGCATCTTCTTCGCCTTGCCTTTCTCTCAGATGTGTTTTAACCCATGCTCATTATAATTTTTTTCCCACTAGATATAGAAGGATACGCCAGCGCAGAAAATATGAAAATTTAGTCCAAAATTGATTGATTAACAGAATCTTAGAGTACAGATTCAACTTCGTTCTTCGTTAAATATCTTATATAGTGCGCTCCATAGAGCATGTTGTATTGTCAACGGTCAAAAATATGAACTGGACAATAGTGATTAACCTTAAAACTTAGACTCAGCGCAGTATATCGTTATCGATTGTGTGGCAGGTAATAGCAGAACAAAAGCGAGCAATTTTTTCTTCTGATCCATAAAGATTTGCAACCGCCTGGTAACGAAGTTTTGAGAACGACCTGCCGCTGCTACCTAGCAAATCCATTTAAAATGACGCTCCACCAGCGTTCAGCATTCCAATGAAGAGGAAAGGCAGCGAGTCATCAATCGCAACCGAGCTTACACAAGAACCCAACCATCGTCGTAAAGAACGGTCGCAGAACAACGATAGCAATCAAAGAAGTAATGAGAATGGGAAGTTTTGTGACTACTAATTGTCAAAGTATCAAATAAGAACTCACCTGAAACCACACCTGTGTCACTCGTTTGCTAAGACCGGTGATGTTAGCTATTCGTTCTAGATCGGCTCCATCCGGATTGCTGTCCACTTGAAAATGTGCCTGCAATTCGAAGTCGAGAGATTTATTTCAGTCAATTTGCTAAAATTAGGGAACAAACAGTTCGCTGTCCTCACTTATTTTCATTCTGTCGTTGCAATCGAACCAGATTAAACTAAAACCAAAGTCGATTAATTGAATAGAAACTGGTCTAAGTGCTTACTGACTGGCTTAAGTGCAGATATTTACGCTGACAAACTGTGAGATTGTTTTGAATTCGCGAAGCTCATTGGTGATTCCTTCTAGATTTTTAACCTCGTTTTCATGTAGATTTTCATTTCGATCTACTAGAATGGAAAACCTATGAATCAGGAAATCTTAAAGTCTGTGAATTGATAGAGTGGAGCAAGCCATCTGGGTTCCGGTACTCTTCAAAAGCAATCATTTATACATAGGCGTTTATAAGCAAATTTATATTCTAAACTTGGACGAAGTAAAATAAGCACGAGTATTTTCAAATACCTTTTAAAATTAGCAGATGATAACCGTCAGTTGAAGCTAGGAAATTTCTGAGCAGTGAAAGTGCAGGTGCTACCTTTTCCACTAGTGTTTGGTATGTTTGGAAGCGATCAACCAAAGTGACTAAGATCACAACCGGTTTCTTCTATTATGAAATCAACATCTTCTAATCGGTGCATTAGGATTATAAGTGAACAGAATTCATTTGAAATAAGAGGAAAAAATTGGAAAGAGAAATAAAGTGCCTATTAATCCTTGAATAATGCGCCATGCATTCATCTCCATTCGTAGGGTCGTGCAGTTGATTGAATGCATATTTGGCTGGTGCAATGATTTATGGTGGCTTATCTTTGTGTTAATTTAGAGTTGTTATCCACGTAGACAAGTCTGAACCAATTTGCCAATCCCGAATGATGAAAAGCTAGGTTGCCGTTGGCAGGAGATCGAGCTGACCACCGACTATGCATGTCATAGTTTTCAACTAAGCTATACATATACAGTATGAATCAAGAAAACTTCTGGAAAAGCTTCGAAAGTTCAAAAGCTGACCGTCTCTTGTATGAAACCTCAAAAACAGGCATAATGAATATTTCAACACAAAATCTTGTTAGTGTTACTGGACTTACTAAAAATCTTAGAATGGCATTGAGCAACTAACATATTGTATCTCATACTAAAGTGTTGTCGAGAAAATTTAGTTTTTTAAAGCATAATTATTCACACAACGCCAAAATTACGCGAAGCAACTAGCAGTGAAATATTACGTCCAAACAACATAGAACTAATCTTATAGGCCCTGTACTCTTCTAATTAAGTCGGTCCAGCCGATTTGTAATTAATGGGTCTTGCGAAACATTTTTTGGGGGAAATGTATGGAAGGTAATGTTGCCATCTCAGCAACCTTTGTAGTCATGGAACCCAAAACGACATATTCGATTTCATTCTCATCGTCGCAGCATTTTTTAGGCAAGAAGCTTTGTCGAAAATGAAGAGAGCCATCAAATAGGGTAATTTCACAATTTAAGTACGAATGTAGCAGTTGAACACAGTGTTTGTGAATTTGGCATTGTGTTTTTCCAGAATCACTGCTTCTTCCTTTCGGCTTTGCCGAATATGCTCTTCTCTGCAAATTAAGGACTCCTGTAATTCATCGTATTCTAATTGAGCAAACAAGAGGTGTTATTTTTATTCTTTATTCACGAACAAGGTGACGTTTCAGCGGATTTCGCCTTCCTCAGAGCCTGGAAAGGTCAAGTTGACAGCAATCTATTCGGCCAAACACCTCTATAACCAAACACAGAAAATGGTAAACCTAGATATCACACATTGAACACAAAATAGCTAAGGGCTCTTGTCCAATTCTCAAAGATAAACCTCCCTTAGTCACGCTTAATACTCCATGATGCGTAATAGTCCACATCTTAACTATATATAATCAGGACTTCATTTTTTAATGCCGTCTGCTAGTGAGCGAATTAACTACTGACTATGAATCAACCACTACTTCCTGCGCCAACATTGAGGTCAAGGACCTAATTTCAACTCTAGTTACAGTTCACTTGAGAAACAGATTTGCGTCAACTCTAGCCATCAATAAAATGCAGAAATTGGTGCGTTGGAGCACTTCATCTCAACTCATTGAAGAACTGAACAGCAGATTTGGTGAGGTTGTTACACTCTCATGTACAATTGAAGACTGGTCCTATCATCTTCAACAAAAAACTCCACAAAATGACACTTTGAAACCATCACAAATGCGAATTATTTAAGCTTCTCGACCGTCTTTTGCCAGATTGCTATTGTAGACAACGCCGGCGAAGATGGATATCACTATTTCAACTCTTTTCCGTATCTGGAATGAATCCACAACAACGCCAGGGAAACTGAGAGTTGCAACAGCTCCACTAGAACTGTCCGCCCAAAAAGCCCATAGCGTAGGTGTGCAATGTGGTCTTTAGCAATTAACTGTTCACAGCAGGAAATGCAAAGTTTGTGGAAAGCGTAAAAAAACGAGTTTTAGAAGAAAAGATCAACATGCGTGGTTGAAATAGAAGAAACGATTTCAGAGGCACCTAAACTCTGCAAAACTACGATGACCATTTGATGTTCAGAAAGTTCGCCAGCTGCATATCTCAGTCATTACTCAGCTATAAACTCATTCCTAGAGGGACAGAGAATAAGACGGTCATGTGATCAAGCAGTTTTCAAAAAGGTTTAGCACAATCTCCCTAAGCAATTAAGCCTCATTTGAAGGAGGTGCCATCTCACCAAAATTGTTCACTATCACTCTCGAGAACTTCATGAGAATAAAGAGTAACAATAAATAAAAAAGCTGCTATAACCAATTTGCCGACCGTATGTTCCCTACACATCGAAGAATAGTCAGGCTTAACGAAAGCTTGCTGTTCTAGACGTCGCACATGAAAAGTACGATCTCCGCTGGAATTGAAAGAAGTATTTGTTGAGACTGATTTGTTCCTTAAATCAATGCAACGCTCTCCGAAGGAACCATCGAATGTTCCATACTACATGTGTATATACACATATGTATATTCACATGTGCGTTTACTTTATTTAATGTTAAATTGTTCAGAGAGAGAGAGACTGAGAGCCTCCCAACTCTCCCAACGGTTTGTCGCCTCATCGTAGCCGGAGGTGTTCCTGGGTGTCGAGCTGCGATGTACAGCGGAGGGATTCATCCTCCGGCAGGGTCTCCCAAGCTGAGAAGGAGTCCGGTGCTTCCACCAGTAAGCCCAGCTAAGAGTAAACGAATACTAGGATCCACCAACGTCCTGGTGTCAAAGTCGCATGGTAGCAAATCTCCCTCTGATCCACAAGGGCTGCGACTGCTTGTGGTGGTGACGACCTGGGGGCAGAATTTGGCCAGGCTGACCTCGGAGCTCCAATGAAACACCACGGCTAAACCAGCAAAACTCCGAAAAATAAAGATTATTCTGGGACCTGCACAACTAGTGAGGAGTTGCCGTCTAACTATCCAAGTAAGTAAGAGACTAAGAGGTGGGGAAGATATTGTGAAAGTACAAAGAAAACTTAGCCCCCTATCCACTTTCCCAGATCTATGGTTCACCTTACGTCAACTCGTTATTGGACATCATGATCCTGATCAGGCGAGATGAAAAGGTGCTTAGTTTTACCGAATTGCTATCAAAAAAGGAGATGCTAGAAATATCATGCATCACGCAACTGAGAAAAAGGAGGCTCGAATCGCAGAGGAACATTCAGACAAGGATTTAGGTCGCAAACATTATGAGCAAAAGTGTGATGGATTGGACAGGAGCTGTCAGTGTGGGAGTATCACTAGATGTTAAGCTTTGAGAACCATAAAATTGATTCCGAAACATTTTACGCAAGACTTCAAGTGAGCAAACTAGAGATCATGGTGACCTTTCAGTGGGTAGAAATAAGTGAGAAATCTTGACAAAGGGGATTACCGGAAGCTTCACTGTTGTCTGCTTTAATTATTCGGTTAGTAACACAACAGCAAAAACTGACATGATACTAGGCAGTTTAGGAACCTTAATGCAAAAATATTGCAATGGGTGGATGAAATATGCATAGATGGAAAATATCTACAATGTATGAAATCGAAAAAAAATTACGCCAATCTTTCATTCAAAGAGGGCATTTCTAGTAAAAAATCCTAAAGCGCTGAGAACGGTTGATCACCTTCCTCGAAAATGTGGCTTGCGAGATGAAGCAAAACCATTAACAAGTTCTAGGGTATGATTTCGTATAGGTATAGGGGTATCCAAATTTAAAATATCTTAAATAATAGCTGCAACGATTTGCCCAAAGAAGTTAAAAGGGAATCATCGTGCTTATAACGGAAGAAAATACTGAGGAAAACGAAAAAAAGGAAGGAGTAAAATATTTGCAAAGGGATTTTGAATTTCAGGCTTATGATATCAGAACATCTCCTTCATAAACGGTGACCTACAAGTGATAACGTGTCACTGGCGAACTCTAAAATGGACCCTGAAGCCGGAAAGATTGATACAAATATTTTTTTTGTTCACTGATGTTGGGTTTTTGAAATAGCTGTCGTTGTTCTCATCACGTCCAAAGTTTTTGAAGTAGTTTGAAAATCTCGCTTTATTTAATTGGCTTACCGTTTTCTTGCAAGGCGTGTGGTGCAGTAGTCGGAGGCGCCGTACTACACAAACGTGGAATCGATCCCAGCGCGCGTGGTTCACCAAGCTTTTCATCCCACCACGGTCGGTAAATTGGTACCAGATTTGTGGATGGCAGCACTGGCTCGATACATCGGTCGGCCACTGCGAGTCATTGTAAAGGCCAGATATGCATTCATTCAGTGATGATTAATGAAGTCGAATGGATGGCGCATTCCTCAAGGATTGATTAACGCCGATAGCGTTTTTTTTTATTTTTTAACCGTTTCTCGCAGATTGTGTAAGAAATAAAGTTCGCCAAAGCTCAACCATGCCAACGAAGATTTTCTGATACTACTTCAACTGAGAACACAATCACTCATGTTAGGTTAAGCAGTAGGGAAAGGGATTAAGTGTGGATGATTAACTTTTCTTGTATTCTCTTGTCGATGAAATCGCAACGTTTTGAACACCATCAATGAACCGAAGATTATTATTTGCGGAGACCATACGTAGGAAAATTTTTTGAAGGCATCGTAAGTTGAACTGATTTTCAGAAAAAACTGCATGTGGCGACGAGAAAAACAAGTGGCTGCAGCATTTCATTCGTTGAGACCCTTAAGTTGGCACTGTCGCCGGAAAGTTATCAAAAATCGGATCAAATGCACCGCACATTTTTCAAAACGACGGTTGTTTCTTAATGATGCACTTAGTTTACATCAGAAGCTTTGAGTACAAGAGAACTTCTCGAAAAGGAAGGTTCATCAAGACTTTATCGTGTGACCAACTTTTAGAGATTTCATTTCCGAAAAGTGACTTGCCTTTTAGATCTCACGGGTCATGTATGTCAAGCAAAACGTCGTCAAAGGAACATGATATAGTTATTATTAGAACATAGCAGTTATATATAGTTACATTGTTATATTATAGTTATCTACTGCGAAAAAATCGACAAAATGAACATGCTGTGGGAAATGGGGATGAGAGTTGTCTCCAAGCATATGGAGTCGAACAGTTACGATTAAATCGGCTACCTTCATAGTCTATATTTCATCTAGATCTCCAAGCCGGTTTCTAACTCCACATGCAGATTCGGGTCTAGCTGGCTTTGAAGCCATCTAAGTGAGCAACGACTGGTCTTTATAATAGGATCTGCCGTGCCAGGGAACTAGTACAACATTACCAGCCAGAAATCCAGCTGAGAATGAGCCAATGCCAGCGGTTACGATTGCCTCGTTGGAAGCCAAGTATTAACAAAGCAAGCTTCTTTGCAATCTTTCAGAGCTGACTACCTGAAAACGTCCTAAAATCTTTAATCTCTAAAACCTTTAACCACCAATTAAATAGCTTGATTACTCCTCACACCAGGTGCTTTTGTCTATAATGTGAGTAGTGAAGCTGTTTGTGAGTGATTTTGAAATCTGAGGTTGCGTAGGATATCAGCGCAGACGGAGAAAAATAACATGTCCACAATGTGATATGGATATTATGGGAATTTCAAAACCAACACAGAAATATGGGAACGGAAGCAGTGTCGCTTGATTTCAGTCCACCGTGTATCTCTTCCAGCGGCCTTCTTTGCTGGAAAAAAAAGGAAATCCTTGGTGGATAAAGGAATCGATTAACGGTAACAGATTAAGTCAGCGTCAATAACAACTCCTAGTTTACATTATTGCCAAGAAGAAATGATATCACCATAAAACCACCACATCGCCAAGATTCTATGCTAGATTTTACTACCCTTTTCTTTTGGCGAAATTTTTTGTTCAGATACAAGCCATAGAAGAGTTCTAATTGAAGCACGGTGGAACAAGTCGAACATTATCATATCACTAACCGAAATCTCCGCCGCAAATTAAAGCAAATTGAGAAACGGTCAATAATTAGTGACTACAGTGCTTACATGTTATCTGTCGAAGAACACAAGAGCAGCTATCGATATGGCCACCAAAGATTTAGGATCGCATATCTGCTATCATCCACGACTGAAGCTAGAAACTATTAGAACTCGCCTTACAGAATTCGAGATAAATACCATCTAAAGATAATCATCGCATAACGACTTGCAACTGTGCGAGCAGAAACATCTTTTCGATATAGCACAAAAGGTCTAGAGAAAAATGTCAGATTCCTTGCGAATATAATTTTACATCTGCGGTAATGAGCAATGACCTGCTATGGAGTTCCGAAAAAGTTAAACTGCACTCTTTTTTTGCTGGAGACCAAAATCTAGCCGATCCATTGAAGAAGAACCGCTCCGGATTCCTTCCTGAAGGGTCCGATTTGCTACCAGGAACACGAAAGAGGACAAAGGCACGATTTTGGGATGACAAACATTCCTATTAACTGCTTTAGAGCCGGATGATATGACCTACACTGCTTTCCCGTAACTCAACAAGGCATGTACAGAAGAAAAGGATAACAAGGCAACGAAAACCATATAAATTTTGTATAATTGCTCTTCATAAAGTTCCTCTCCTTGCTCTGCTTTTGATTAAGTCTAGCAAGTTAAACAATTTCGTTTGAACCTCGAACTATGCACCCTATTCAAATCCTAGCTAGAAAAATAGGTCTGGTGAGAGAACCTCCTTTCAAGGATTCTTAAATTCGCCGGTTCCAAAGCGTTATTCAAACCATCAAGATTAACATCATCATATCGGTGCTTGTTGATTGAGAATGAGATTTGTCTACCCTAAGTAACTGCGTCGTTCAATGGACTACAGAACGATATAAAGGAGGAAAATTTTGCAAAAAGGAGAGCAGCATGGATCCTACTTCATTCTCTCAAAAAAGCAAGTGATCTGATTCCACACTCCGCACTCACCTCTCCCACATCGATCCTCTCAGAGCTGATCTATTCCTCTGGACGAGCAATTCAGTCACATCGACGATAACGATAAGGTGAGCCGTAAGATGGCTTGGGCGAACGTATTTGTGGAACACATCAAGCAGCTGTGTAAAACGGTTGAAACCTACTAATAAATCGTGAAGTGGTACCCACAGTTACGAAGCAGACCATGGCCATGAGAAAACATGGCTAGGTATGGGGGAGCGCGTGGAAGATATGTTGTGCGCCGCACGAGTCGCTCGTTAGCATAAACTATCCAAATAGGCACCTAATTTGTTTGCTTATACAGTTGCTTTTTGGCAGCAAAAGCAACAATTAGTATTCACGAATGAACAACGGCAAAAATAATGATAAGCAATTAAGGATTTGGATAGAAAACAAAAAGAAAAGCCAGACTCTGTGTTCACCTTTCTAACCGCTATATTCTGTGTCAATGCACTCTCTGAATGCTGCTCGCTACGAAATGAAGATACTTAACGGGTAAAACTTATCTATAATACTATCAATAGAGCAATGGTAAGTGCACCGTGCGTGTAGTGCATTGGTTAGAGCTGCCCTGCAACATGTACTAGATCGGCAGCTGGTTCAATCCCTCACGTCGAATTCACCAAGCCTTCTATTTCTAAGGCGTCGGTACACTGGTATCATACTTGTCCACAGGTATGGTCACTCATTTGACACAACGGCAAGCCACCGTAATCCAGTATGGGCCAGAAATGCTTTCCACTACCCATAACAATGCTTGATGAACACGGCATATTCCTAAGGTTTTGATCAAAGCCAAAAACATCATCCTTTATCTACCAGCCCATGTCACGCAATTGGTAGAAAAAACTTCAATTTTCACTTGCATTTTAACGATAAAAGACGAGAGGCGCTTCTGCAAACGTCATGATTTTGAAGATCGGGTAGAGCGGTGCAAGTGTTTCATCTTAATGTTGGCCCGTTGAATAAGAAATTTTAGCGATTGGGTTGAATTGGATATCATTACAAAGACCTCTACCCCCAATAGACAAGCTTCTTTGTGAAAAATCATAGAGTAGAAATGTTGCAATAGGAACATAGAACATGTTTCTTGTCTTATCTTTCGAGCAAGAGTAATCTACAAGGTGTTGCACGCGAGGAAAGGAGTACCTACTAGAGCGAGACACGTGTGCAAATTTTATTGAAATTGGGTCTAGCATTTCTGTTACCATGAAAAAAGATGAAGGTTACAAGTGATACAATCGTTTGAGAATTATTAAGATACATAGAATAACCTGCAAAACACTAAGCTGTTCCTCGGCAAATGTTGTTCGTACTCGCTTGATCTTCTGTTTTTGTTGATTGCTGCCTAAAATCGTTCTTTATTCACCTTGTCTGCAAATTCATCCATCTTTTGGACCAGTCTTGTCCTCTGCATAGATGAATTTGGAAGGTCGAGTTACCTGAGTCGCCGTCGACCAGTTCTACGAAATGTTGCTTGCATAGTAGACGATTATCTTGTAGTGCGAATTCTTCACCGGTACTCAGCTGTCTGAAATAGTCATCGGTTAAACTCACTTCAGTTAACACTGAATCATGAGAATGTTCCATAAGTGAGAAAAACAAAAGTCGATTCAAAGACATTAAGTCGTCTGTCTAACGAGAAATGGTTTTGGATTATCTGCTGAGTTACGTTGTTCTTTCGAAAGATTTTTTTATTTGGCAATACACCAACATCAACATTCCATTAAATATTCGATGCCATCAAGTTGGAACTAAGTGTAAAACATCTTTTTGCCTTCAAATAAGGCTCGTTCTAATTTCGTAAGCTAATCTGGTCACTATAAAATCTTCGAATAATCAAAAAGTCATTCGACGTCCGATGAATAAAATAAAGTGACCCACTTTCAGGAGAAAAAAATGTCCTACCGTTTACATTGAGCGCATGCGAAACAAGCCAAATGAAACACAAAGGATCTAGCTCTTCGAACCCAGTCAGTGGCATGGATAATTCGTGCACACGAAGCACATTTTGTACCGAATTGTCTGGAAACAAATCTTTAGTGTTTAGTGCCAAATTCATAAAACAAATCAAGTTTCTAGGGACAACAAGCCCACAGAATACTCATTTTTTATAAATCGGGTTGTGATGATGCTTAAAAATTGGCTAATCATTGGTTCCACTTCGTGGTTCTCTTATGCGAGTTCTATATCACTTTATAGAACTCGTTAGAAAGGGTAGACTAAAACAACTCTGAAGATCAGTTGCAACGTTAACAATGGTTAGGCAAACACTACACCATAACCTTGTCCAAGTTGTAGTTCCAAATCCTTTTGTGGTCGGTATTCATAAATCGTTCCTTTCTCAGCTCAATTTCTATTGCAATAACATTTCGCTGATCGGAAAAATTTTCGTAGTGGCTTGCGAAATATCAGCGTGATGGCATCAACTCTTTGGCAGCACAAGCTGATGCCAGTGGTAGAGTTTTGTCGCTACCTGACAAGGTTCCTTTTTAGAAAGACGCCAAATCTTGCTGGCCTTCTCATTGTTGGATTTTCGGGTAAAGTCGCCGATACTGGCTCTATATTAGGTGGAAGATGAACCATCGAATATATGTTTCAGCATGATAACGAGTAATTGTGAGGGTTAATGATATAAAGTAGCAGAAATTTACTTCATGACCTTATCAAAGATATTGCATAACTAGCTCGTAAAGTCCAGTTTGCCTATTTGCACTAACTGCCTTCGTAACTCAAGAACTAACTTGTTTCGCTTAGGAAGTAAGGAGCTTCAGCATCTTTTACTGCGGAAACAGTATATTTACTTCGAGAAATGACTGCTAAAGGTATTTTTTTCTAACAAAAGAGATTCTACAGAAGACGAATGCGCCAGGACGTTAAAGCCTTTTGTCACAATTTTTATTAAAAAAACTCATCAAAGTATTAGACGAAATCTGTTTTCAAACATGCAAAATGGCATTTTTTAGACAAAAAAGTTGTCATCTATATTTATAATACATTGATGCCTCTGCAATCGTTTACCACTCCACAGTTTCGGATGGAGATGGTGAGCGCGCAATTGTATGTACAACGATTGCTTTTCCATTCAGAAACCCAGATGCAACTAGCCCAGTACTAAGCTTAGTTTCTTAACCAATGTTGTGAAAACATGGTCGCTTGGCAGATGACAAACATTATTCTGTAACACGAGGGTCGATTGTTGCTTCTTCTGAGGAATGGCACGGACTTATAAAGCAATCCAGGCAAAAACCTTGCTAAACCGGCTCCGCATTTGTTAAACTGAAATTACGCCATGCCATGCAATTCATAATGACGAGCAATCTAAATCCATCAAATAATATGACCATGGTGTACAAAATCTCTTTATGTTTCTTAATCCTAGGATTTCTAGCATATTCAAAATGGGTAAAAGCTCAGGACAGAATGAATCATTCAAAAGGGAGTAAGGGAACGAAAAACAGGAAAACCGAACAGATTGCATAAAGTTCTAGTTAGCTCTGTCTATGGATTTGTCTTATTCAAGTATTTCGGACTAGATATTAATCACCACTATCAAACAATTAACAAATAATAAACTTATTTTTGCCATATCAACTAGTGATTCACAATTTTATTGACGGATAAAACTAGAGAAAATACGAAATAAATATGATCGACAAGTTGGGAAGAATTTGAAACTAATTTCAGTACTCTGCTCCTTTAACATGCTAATGTTGGACTCATAATTTTCTTAATTGTTTTTTAGTTAGACTTATAGAAATTTCCACCAATTATTTTCACATGAAAAGGTGGAAATTTTTAAATCGAGGACCATATAACACGAAATATCCTGTAGTAACTTGATTAGTTACGGTGACGAAGCGGGAAAAAATACGGTTGAAGGGTAAAGTGACCAGCTCTGAACAGTCGCTTTGAGATGTGGTATTCGTTTTGACTCCATCCGTAGCATTGTAGAAGTGATCGAATGTATATTTGCTTCACACGTTAGTTTTCATTGATCCATCGGTATATCAAGTCCGCATTTTGTCCTCAAAAACAAATCTGCGACAAATCTGTCGACCCCGAAGAGCTGGAGGGCATTAACTGCCCCGAACACGGGGGTTCAACCAACAACCAAGTTTGGATCACGACTCATCCACTGAGATGCGTGTATTCCAAACTATCGTTAGCCAATCTAACTGCACTACTAGCATACATTGTTGAAAAGAATTCAATTCTTGTAGCGCTGTTTTCGAGGTTTTTACATTCAAATGTTATTCAGACTATTCGGTATCGTTTCTGTCGGAGCTGTTGTGATAATAGTGCGGAAGCTGTCACCTTCTTCCACGATCGTTAGTGACGACACATCCATGTCCTTATCGACTTCAAAGCCACAATTGACTGCATCTGCTCAGCTCCTTGACTGTTCCTATCCCGATGTTCTAATCCGTTTTCGGCTTCTTTTATACACAAGTGTTTGCCCGCCCCAAGACGACAATTATACAATTTGCATTTCCATAACATGAACGTGTAGCCATTCATGGACTTGAAATTTGAATATATTAAAAATCGATTCCCATTACAAGTTCTACAATACGAAATCGGCGCAGATCAAGCAGATTGACATAGAAAGGAGCTTAAAGCTAATGTGTTAATAAATTCTATTATGAAATTTTCTTAGGAAACAGAAATGTGATAGACTACTAGATAATTTGTTGACAACGATTTACCATATTGAACCGGTTCCGAAATGGTTAGAAAAAAACTGTTGAGAAAAACACGGTTTTCCATAGATCTTCCGTAGATTACTAAGAAAGTATAATCCAAGTAATAGTCTCCTATTATAACTGTTAATCATCAATGGCTCACTCATGAAAGGAATAAGATAACTAGCATGAACGTTAACATGACTATGATATTCATAATGATAAAAATTCTGGAGCTCTAAAAAGGACATGAAGCTATATACATGACAAAAAAGTTTGATTTCCACTCATTACGCTAGAGATTACTTTGTACCAACTGTTTAAAAATTCTCCATTGATTGAAAACGTGACTAGACCAGAAGTTTCTGAAAAATAAGAAACACCGAGGGAGTTGGTATATACGAAGACCCACGAAATTCTTTGTGTTTAGTGGTTTATATAGAAGCCGAAAACGATTTGCGGTGAGATCAGTGACAACAAACCAACCACAGATACCATGAATTCGAACCAAATCCTTTCTAAAATCTACTGGGTCATGTATTGGCACATTCCTACGTCTTAAACAAATCTATGCTTACGCATTTCCAAATCGAACATACACTTAGCTTAGTTTCAGGCTTACGCACTGGCGATATATGAAAGTGTTAATGCTAATATATTCGTTTGAACAAGCGAATAAACGACTATCCACGACAACGCTTAACGTTTGGTGAACATGATGGTTGAGAACGTCTCTAATCCAGAAATCTGCATCACGATATCGCATAAATCAAATAATAACCGGTTGTACATCAGTGCTAATCGCCACTACCGTAATCATGCTAACAAGCATGCATGACGTAATTAAACACATTGACAGATGCCATGAACGTCCAGAGACAACTACCCAGATAACTGAAGTAAATGAGTTGTGAATGGGATTTCCAACTGAAGATAATTTTTGAAGCGGATAACTGATAACATGACGAGAACAGAACACAACTACGGTAAACTCCGTGACAGCTCTTCATGGTTAGTTATTCTCGCGGATTTCATCAAAAAGTATAGAAGTATAATGACGTTGTGCAGCGGTTTCACCAAGCAATTTTACTCGAGTAAAGATTTGGTGGTCTTGTTGAATTTGACAGTCATGGATAATTGCAAAGAAAGGTCTGACAAGATAAGATTTTTGGAGAAATGCTGTATTTTTTGAACATTGAGTACGAAAAAAATGCTCTCCATGTAAGTGAAGGATTTCTGCAGTTGGTTATCTAAACACCTGTACACTCGACTAAACCATTTTCTTCCTTTTTTCCAAGTGAGAAACGGATTGAATAGATAATGCGTAAAAAAACACACATGGTGAAACAACAACAAGGATTTAACGGAAAGCAATGAACCAGACATTATTCCAAACACTAAATTTAAAGCAGACTGCTGGTTCGCAACGGGTGTTGAAACTGTTTATGTCTTTTATTGTGCTTTCTAAATTTCTCGTCGGTACAATCGTTTTCTTGAAACACACAGTTTGTCATTTCTGGAAAAAAGTTGGCTTTTATATAGACAAGTAAAGGTGCTAAAGTGCGAAAATATTTTGATACATGTAAGATATTGTACGACGTTTTAAGGAAAACGAGCATGATTTGGAGTAAGAAAGTTGAGTGAAAAGACGGTCCGTTCAAAGTGGTACAAATGCACAAAATTTTACGAGCTTCGTTGGTTTTTAAAACCTCTCCATACATTATAGGATTATGTACTGCTACATTATTTTATTTCGTTATCGTGTGGCAAAAATCATCGTCACCACCACCGCCATCATTATCGTTAACATAATTGAACGACTTGCTGTCATTCGTTTCTTGTTCGAAAAACGGAAGCACCGCCGCATCGGCTCGCAGGGGTGACGGCTGAGAGGATACGGTAGCGTGTGGCTGATTAGGTCCTATGGGGCACGAACGCACAGATGTCAAGAGAGCAGCTAGAGTTAACGGATTGAGTCAATTAAATTACAACAGCCGACGAAGCATCGTTTTACTGAGAAGTAGGAGAATGCGTCACGTACAAATACAACACCACTTACCGTGCATAGCAGGTCTTACACAATGTGTTGCCTTCACGATAGAAACACGTATGTTGGGATTGTAGTGAAGAAGTACATGACGCACATCGTAAACACGATTCATGCCAGGATCTGAAATTCACAAAAACATCATTCGGTCGTAGATGTATCTCGAAACCGAAATTGATGTCGTACGTAGAGCATTTGAGCTCAAACTAGCATGCTTTCATATGTGACGGTTTTACACTTACACCTTAAGCAAATCTACAATCGCAAGGAGTTCTGTTTAACATTCGAGTATAATACCTTACCATAGGTTACAGCATGTTTAAATTCAGGATTGGATATTTTTTTAACCGCTACAGTAAACTTTTGTTATGAAACTTGTTTACAATTTTTTTAACATCCTGGAACAGCCGCTTCACTTTAAGTTCAAATCTTATGGAAAATTCTTAGTTTAGAACCAAAAAATCAAGTAAAGAATTAGAATTGACTAGAAGAGATCTATTCCAGCTCGATCGAATAGAATTATTTCAAACATGATACGAACTAACACAATCGTTTTTAGACAAACCACAACGGCGGCATATAGTGCGTTGAACTGTGTTGGAAATCTCCTTACAAGAAATTGTTTGCTTTTTCGGAAAACGGGAAAAGAACTACCAATGTTACAACGCTGATAAGGCGATGCATTTTAAGGCACGCAATCTTCTTGCTAACTCTGTGCACTCTTTATACAAACTCTACTTTATTCCATTATAGGACAGAAGTTTTGTAGTAACACCTATGTATCTACAGTGTGAACGGCGAATCAATTCAATACCACGAAACTCAGAGCACTGAGCTACGAGAATGACTGGAAATAACTGTGAATATTGCAAAAGATAAGGATGGGTGCAGTAAATAGAAAGTACACAGCTACCTTTTTTGGATATATGCAGTAAAAAGTATATATCTGGTATTTATTCCAATCTTCACAAGATTAGAAGTGAGAATTAAAAGGTCCAACAGTTAATGTTTAAGTTGAAGTATTTTCATCTATTTAGATTGTCTTACCTTCCGTTTACAGTGAGCAATGTTCGTTCATGAATAGCACGATCACAACCGGAACAGATTTCCGCTTTGTACTAAAAGAAAAAACTTTGAATCATTGAGTTGAAAATGAGTGCCCATGTTAAAGTAAACTATGTAACCACATCCAGATCTCAACTAGAGAATTTTTTAATTCAGCATGGCTGGAAATTCCTAGAAAGGCTAAATCAATTACAAGTGAAAAATTATACACAGGGTTTTGCAAAGGAGTGAACCAAAAAAAAACCAAAAAATACATAATGTTATTTTTTCTGCAAAGTTTTAGTCCTTGAAATAGTAAAGTAAGCCTGAACGATGACAGAGTGTAAGTGAAGATTAACTAGTGGGCTGTCAAACTAGCTGAGAGACCTTGGAAACAAAACTTCAAATGTTTATAAGCATGTTCATCAAAGAATAACGAATTTATTAATCCTGCTGCTATTCTGAATAGCCAGTGAACGGTGAGAGTCGCAGATCTACCAAAAAAAAATCATACGACGCTTTGCTTTCACAAATAGATAATCATTTTATTCAAAGACGTATCGATTTCATAAACTGTATGAGTACTGTATGACGCCTAAAAACAACTAATACAAATGTACTTAATTCTTAGGCCTTTCCACTAACTAGAAATAGTACTTCAAGCACACATTTGGATGCGAAAAAAGGAATGAAAGATCAACGAATACATGGATGTTGTTGATGGATGTGAAACAAAATTCTTCGCTTTCACGATTCCTAGAAAACGGATTTTGACAACAGCGTTGTCGCTTGAACGAAAATTGAAAGTTGTCGCAATTCTATTAAGTAATGAGACAAAGGCAAAAAAAAGAGACGTTTCACCGTTATGCTTCTCTAACTACCTCTGCTAACTTTCATTTTGATATTAGATAAAGTGAAATCTTAAATGATAAATTTCATCTTTCGCTAAAACACATTAGGAATTTGGTGTGTGTGCAGATCATATGATGATATTATTAGTTTGATTAATTCAGCTTGAATTTGCTAGGGTAACACAACAAAAATAAGATGAAGGATGTGTCACGATGAAGTGAATGCATTTTTTTGAATATGAACTGAAGCAGCAGGGTCACCATGGTCCACACGTGAAGCGACTGGTCAGGGGACCTCTCACCTTGAGTGGCGCCGCGTAGACGAAATCTTCATCGCTTTTCATGCGGCTTGCACAATCCTGGCCAAGAACGAATTGTCGCACGTCCGCCGTCGACGCGGCAAAATCTGATCGCGGTACAAGCGTTTCCGGCACGGCGACAACACATTCAGGTCGCATCACGACGAAATCTGCTCGCGAAACGGAAAAATCGGTCGCGAACGCGGTTGTGTCGACGAAGCAGCTCTGATGAACCTCCATGAAGATGCTCTAACGAACCGCTAACGAACCAACAAACGACCTAACGAGCAAATACAAAATGGGCGGAGTAGACATGCCCCGCCTTCGCGACGCTATTGGATGCTTCTATGCTTCGGCTTCGCGATTTGCGCGTTGTGCGATAGCAACTTCTGTAGACTTGTTCTTCTAACAGCGATGCGCTTGCGAATTCGAAGAAGTCTGTAATACATTTCATGCCGGTCTAATACAATTGCGTAACTTCGAAACAATGGCTGTCCAGGAGTTTCACCGAAAACTGGTGCTTAATGCGAACAAGAAGAACGATTAACATTTGGATCTTTTTTGGAACTCCTGCATCCCCCTAAAAGTAATGTTTTGATATCTTACATAAAATCTGTCCAGTTAGATTGACATAAACCTTTAGAACAACAAGGATGTCGGATTACTCGCACTAGGGCAAAGAGATGCGGTAAACCTGGTGCCAATGGACCAATACCAACAACACATGGTGTATTTTTCGATGACACTTAGCAAGCTGACACCCGACTGTAGTATTTGTTGGCTAATTCCAGATGTCGAATTAGCACCAATATTCAGTAACACCGTTGCTAATGAGTTGATCGCTTGAGGGAATGACACTTTATTGAAAATAAGCTAATAAAGACCTCATACCAGAGGAAAATATTGTGACGCATTTAGCTTATCATTAGAAATAAAGTATGTTTGTTCTCAACTTAATTTAGGCTTATTTTGGATAGTGATAAGAAAGAGGGGTAATAGTGTGTTCACATTTTAATAAAAAACACCATATAAGAAGCAAAAGTTTCTCTGGTTAATCATGACTTTAACAACAAACAGTTGGGTAGGTGGGTTAACATGAGCAATTAAAGGCATGTTTAGCGCGTTGGTGAAGGATGTCGCGCAACGCGCACATCGTTTTTGGTTCGTTCTCGAGCCATGCGCCAACGAAGTCCACAATCCCTCAGGGTAGGTGTCACTGTTATAATTGTCTAGGAGGGTGATACACCAGTGTGATACATTAGCAGGGCACTGCAAGACACTGTGTAGGTCATATGCGCAATCACTCACCTCAACTGTGCTATATGTGAAGACGAATGCACTATAAATGGTAGATAACTCAAGCTTTATACCTAAGGGATTTCTCGACGCCAAATGTTTTATCCATCTATGGTTTAATAATAACTATGCGATTGTTTGGTATACTAGCATAACATCCGACATCTCACAAGATCGCCATGATCGGTAGGCATTTTATGGTTGGTTCGATGCTTTTGTGTAGCAAACGCGACTAAATTGAATAAGCTGATCGATGTAAATCAAATTACCTTCCGCTCAAAACATCGAAATCTACGAAATCACGTTAAACACCCTAGGACAATGCCGAAGATGTGAACTACTACATCAGCAAGTTGAGCTCATTGTTTCAATGGGATCGATCTTATGAAAAGGAATTTTTGTTGAGATGTGCTAGCATAAAATGGATCAGATAAATTCTTATTGATACGCTTTTAATGACTTTACAAAAGGAACTTAGTTAAAGCCAATTCAACGGGGAAAAAAACCAGTGACGAAAAAGATAGGCAGGATAATAAAAGGGTGTGCCTGGTAGTTCTCTTTGAAAGATGAGAATATTTCAAAATCCAATAAAAAATTTCGTTCTGCTCCGAGATGTTTCTCTTTCGGAAATTCAAAACGATTTCGAAAATCGTCACCGACCTATCTTCATGCACGTTTTTGCAAGCAGAAGAATTAAACACTTCACTAAGAGAATAGATCTAAAACTACAGATAAGGAATGTCAGTAAGTGCTAAGACGTTCGGCCCTGACCAACCCGTTGAGGATATGCTATGCGGTCGGTTCCATTCATGTCATCGTAGAGATGAGTGAATGCGATTTGGCCTATGGAAATGACTTTTGGAAGCTGACCGATCTGGCAAGACAGTGTCTTCTATCCTTCCTGACAAGTCTTCTGCGAAATTGCTAGCTTCAAAAGGTTGGATTGCTTCGTTCGCCCAAAGTGCGGAGTGGAACCAAAGCCCACCTGTTTGTTGCATGGCATTGCGCTACACGTTCATAGAAAGACTGGTTGATTTAATGCCTCCTTCTTGGATACACTCTGTAAGACATGCATATTCTCACCACTAGTGAAAGCAACCAGTTGACCATTTTTTTCAAGCAAGCTTACAACTAATTTTGAATTTTTTTGTTTTTTTTTCATCACTTTTCGTTCTGGGTTTGTTCGTTATTCCTTCTCTCAAAAAATCAGCAATGTTTATTTCCTTAACAACAAAGCATAGAGAATATGTGATCCAGATAAAGATAATCATTAGAAATAAAATAAAGTGAAATATTTATATCCTTGAAATGTTCTGCAGCACATATGCCTACAGTTTTTTCGCTCGGTGCTTTGAAGGTGTTCCTCAGACTGCAATCTATGACAACAATTCATATCTTCCGTTAAGCTCCTGTGCTCTCCAAAACTGAATCCAGTTTAACATTACCACTCGGATACCCAGCCAAGAATAAATCAAAACAGAAATGAATTCCACTGATTAGCATGGAGAGCTAACTGCATGTGATAGCGACCTGGGATGTGAGTAAGGCTATCTTGAGCCTGTACAGAGAGAAACCGGACTATCTTGAGTAGCAAACTTCCAGTTGATTGGAAATATAAATTAATTGAGCAACCTGCAACATAGATAATATTATACTGCTCTCTTTCGTCCAAATAAGAGTTTTTTCTAACATATTCTACAAATAGTTACAGCCTTTTTTCTTTTCACTTGCTTTTTTTTGCTATGTTGAATACAGCGCCAATTTGTTAATGGTAAAAATTACCGTAAGTGAATTATCAGAACGAAAGTGTTGAATCCATGGAAAAATTAAGCGACTGAAACATCGAGTCCCTGGACAGTTGATAGAATTTAAATGTGTTCAGCAGCACGAAAATCTTAGGTTAGTAGAAGACAGAGCTGGAACCTTAAAGAGGGCTGATGATATTAAAGCCGATCATTTAGAAAATTGCGTCTGAAAAAATATTTGTGGATCCGTAGAAATCGGCTATTTTCAAGACACTTTCTGAGTATATTAGAGTAACATGAAACAAAGCCGGGATGTTATTTCCCTTCATTGTAACACATCAGTTCTGAAACTTTTTGCATAGAATGGATCCGTAAACTGCATTTTTGGAATGTTGTAGGTTCAAAAAAATGATGCAGCTTCAGTTTTTTGCTAATCTCAGAAACACAGAAAGATAGCCCTATTACGTGATTCATGTGTACAACAGAATAATAACTTTCTCATATCTCGTTCAAGAATTTCGCGATATCCTGTAATTCACCCTAACTGATCACGCGTAAATAGGTGTATTGTATGAATTTATTTTGGAAACTGAGTTCACATAAATAATTCCTTGTATGCTGTTCAAAACTCTTTCCTGCCTCTGTGTCTTCCGTCTATGACTACCCCCGTCTTTTCTTAGTGAGAGACGATTCGGGGCACTGAATTGAAATGTGCAGCCGACGCTCACATATGTTCGAGGTGACCGGTTGCTCTGTATCTACAGAGACGGAAAAATGGAGCTTATAAAAAATTTCCGTTCTACGAAGCGATGCGATGATTCTTGCCCTTTTTTCTCTCTCTCTCTCTCTTTCTGAGGTATCAAGTCACATTAATTTTTACCATTAACTTTTATATAATCTCTGTGTAGGAGACCAATAGTAGGGAAAGCCTTCGTATATCAATTTAATCACCTGACCTTTAATTTTTTACACAAGGAGGCATTGTTGCAAAATATCAGCGAAGGAAGGTTGTAAACAGCAACTCATATAAGGTTTTTCGGTTCACCAAGAGAACAAGCACTTGCAACCAAAAGATAGGATCAATGCTCCCCACTATTAATAAACAACCTGTGCAACATTTGAGATTAAACTAGACAGCCAATTCTATTAACAAAGTGGTATTTTGTTTTGCATGACTCAAGGTCACATATTGTACATATACAGGACTTCTTTCATCCAGTACCTTGTGTTGCATCCGTCTTGCGCAAGTGTTTTTGGATTTGCCTACGGGTTCTGCTCCCACTTATAAAGTTCGTCTTCTTCAGGAGTGCCGTTGAATGACAATCTAGTTGACTCTCTGAAATCACTGGTTACCATGATAGAGTGTTACCAGGTCGTTATCAAAGGAAGATAGCCACTGATCTTTGTGAAGCGGACGATTCTTTTCCCAGACAAGTCCGATATCAACTGGTCGATTGCGGAAAGATGAGATGCTTGACTGGACCCGGTCTGCGTCGAAACAATAAACAACCAATATGTAGGCCTCTAATAACCACGACACACGCATCTCAGTGACAGTTAGAATATTTAAGCTATATTAATTATGGTGTATAAATCGCTTTATTACTTTTCTCTGCCACTTTCCGTGGCAAATATACGCCACTTCACTGTTCCATATGAAAACGCCCTAGCTTGGCTATTCCAGTACTCCAGGGAGAATCATTTCGACAAGCCTTCAACAACATATCGACAACCTAAAAAAAAGTTCGAGGGCCACCGTGGATGCCAGTAGATGCGAGAAAATGAATCGAATGCAAGTGTTGAGGTCGTCTGCGCAGCCAATGCGAGGACTAGTCATATAGAAAAAAGTTTTCAATGAAGATACGAGATGTCGAGGAATTTCTGAAGTCCAAAATAGTCTGTAGAATACCTTTCGCAAATGCTCTCGTTTTTCTTGTTATCGGCGCATTGATAGTAAATTCTGACACTAGGTCTCCAATTCTGCCACAATATTTATAACATGTTTTGCGTGGACATCACATTGATCTGTCTAGGGCGTTGGGAGAAAACCTGGAAGACAAGTAAACGTACCTGCTGGACTTCGTGCAGCTCAAACTCCATGTCATAAATGCATTAACGACGAGACTGTAAACGGCGTTTTAAGACGCATCATGGAAGGAATGATCCTCGAAGCCAACTCTTTTTTTTTTTTGAAAAATAAATTAAGCACTTCTATCCGTGTTCTAGTCCGTATAGCGCAATTGCTGGAGGCGCCCTGAAATACATATGCGATCAATCCCTGCGCTCCAGGATCACCAAGCCTCCTATCCTTCTGCGTTCGGCAAATTGGAACTAAACCTGCCTAGGAGGATAACAGCATTGACTTCCTGCATTGATAGGCTACCGCAAATCATTGTATAGACCAGGCATGCATTTAATCATTAACGATGTAGTGAAGTTGAACGCATAGCGTTCCCCTAAGGAAATGATCAAAACCGAAAGGAATATATTTTATTCTTTTACCCGAGTGTTGAAGAGTACTATTATCCTTGAACAGACCAACGCACTGAATTACGGAAAAATTTAGGAGTGTACATATACGACGGTGCGACAGGAACTTTGATCCAACTAATTAACACGGCATAGGAAACAGGCAACTGGACCCCGCGCATGTCTTCGCCATGAAACCTTTGAAATTCAAGACTAACCTCTTTCATAATGCTCATTTGAAAACAGGCGAGGTCAACTTCCACTGAACTTAAAACCTCTGCACCTTCAAAGAGAATAAAAAAAAATAAAACTATAACGACTGGGAATTAAGAATGTCTTGACCTCTGCTCACTGCTTATTCTTTTTCATGGGAGAATACTATGTGAAATACAACCACAAGGATGCTAAGATATGGACAAAACTCAGAGCCTCAGCTGGGCTTCGAACCCGTGTTTACCCTTACTAGGGGTTCACGGGCAATCCACCACACCGGCCGAAGCCATTGTATTGCCTTTCCCTTAGCCATGTCTTTACTCTATCGGTCATATCAGCAATAGCGCGAATTTCTTTCATATCTCAGCATTCTTGTGATTGCATTCCACAAAGTCAATTCTCAACATAGGTTTGAAAGCTCAGACGCAAGTTGGTGGTTGTGTGCGGCTCTCACGACTTATTACGTACCAGCTCAGAGGTTTCCGTATGCATGTCTTTTAGCGACTTTCGAACTACAGGCTTCCTTAGCAGTATTGCAAGTGTCTAATAACCAGCTCGTATCGGTGTTTTGATAATAGACATTTTCCCAGAAGCCAGCTGAAGACCTGAGCAAGCTCAGATTTACATGATTTAAAACTTTCCTTCTTTGGTTTCTAACTTTCTCTCCTTTTCTTAAAAAACGTTTCATAAAAAGGCACTGGTTCGGTTATGTGTAATACCTTGAGAGCAAGATGATATCTGTTGGGCAAAATCTGCGGCCTACTACAAAGTCATCAATTTCGTCATAAGGCTTTCCACTAAAAGAACTTTACAGTTACCATTGAGAAGAGGGCTTCTAGAATGGTGTGTTGCTAGGAATGACATAGTCATCATGATAAACTGGGACAGCCGCTCACCTTCATCAATTTTTATCCGAGGTTTCCGACCTGAATCTCTTAAGACGTTCTTCCACACCCAAATCTAGATTTGCGTCCTTGTAGGAGTAATCTTTTGTATACAAGTTCTAAAAGTTGACATGTAAAACGCTTCTAAATCTGAACACTCATAGACAACTAAATGATTATTCCCGTGTATATGGAAAACTACAGGTGAGAGGTGATGGAAAACGTATATGGACTCACTCTAAGCCGGAATTCAGCATGCAAATGTCGAATCCCTTTTAAGGTTTCACATCCTGATCGTGGTGAACTTCCACTTCACATTGCAGATACATTTACATTGACATACAGATACAACTTTTCAGCCGTTGTAAGGTGGTGAACTATTTTTAAGCTTACACATTACGCAGAAATATCCACAAATGCATAAGTGCGCATGCAGTATAGGGAGATAAAATCCAGAACACCATTTCAGCCAGAAGTAACCCTAGAATGACAATAGTAATAAAACATATGGGAGATCGAATTACCCACAATATAATATTCAGTGAAAATTCGACATAAAAAAAGTTAACTGATGGATTTTTACGATTGTGCAGGCACAGGCACGGTATTTCCGAAGTGGTTCGATGAGGTGGTTCCGTTTAGGCGAAGTGCTTCACCAACTCCATTAAAGCATATATGAATCAATTTATTCCGTCTCAAGAAGCTGAAGAGAATTTTAAGACAGGAAAATGGATTCGGACACAAGCTCTCTTACTCCACATTGCCTGCTGTCTTGGTGTATGTTTTCGAAATTGACGCATTACCTATCAATGACTATACTTCAAAGATCATCAGATCTACGATCCATTTCTGCCAATACCAAGTCAAGAACTTCTCGCAAATACCCTGATTTATTCCTATCTAACTACTCAAATGGGCCGTAGTGTCCAGCTATTCCACCCGTTTCATTGTTTCTGAAGCGTTATTCGTTGGATATAGTCCAGTTTGCATGTGGGTAGAGCAACGGGTTGAGGATTTGTCTGCGTTTCTTCTTACTGTCATTTTAAAGGAGGCTCGAGCATTGTCATAGTTGGGATCGCGTAGCATCCTTGATAGGGTGTTTAGGGTCCTCAACACTGCAAGTCATTGATCCTTGTGGATTGGAATGTTTGCTATATTTCAACTAGTATTCTTCCAAAACGGCTCTCGTATCTGTGGCTCACGTGACTTTTGCGATTAGTCCATAAACAATCGGTACATAATAGAGATGATATAATAGTTAAAATCCACAATGACATGTACAGATAACCAAACCACTCGGTGCTTTCATTTAGCGAAACTCCGGACATCTCTTCCACGCATACTTCTCTCCCAAATCACTCTTATGGTCAACAAGAATACAAAATGCGCAGGTTACACTATAGTTTTGATTTTGCTCTTACTAACTTTTGGTATCATAAGGGAACGTTAACAAAGTGTAGAAGATGGAGTTGAAACATTGCGGTTCACGAAAATTGGTTCAAACAGAACAATGGTTTAGAAAACGGTTGACCACCTGAATAACTGGAAGATAAAACGCATGCAGCTCCTTCACAGCATGCAATTCTAACCAACCATCATCATCAGGCCCCTAAGGAATGACTATATTTGCGAGCACAGAAACAACAACAACTTGTAAACCAGCAACCGACCAGTGTCCACTATTAAGTTGCATGTGGGTAGGATTTTCGTCTGGAATTCAAGTTGGATGATAGTTTCGATGGTCAACTTCGACTGAAGAACATAAGAAAATCATAGCGGAAACACACAAGGGTGAAGTCCTCTATGACCAAAGAATCATTCTCGTGGCTGTATGATGATACATGATTGCACCTAAATTAGCCAATAATTCAGAATAAAAATTCCGTAAGACAAACTCCACAATAACAATAATATATCTTAGCAACAGAAGACCTGTTTTCTTCGTCCCACCGATGCTCTTTTTTGCACAGCCTATCAGGTATTCATTAGGAGAAGTATGACCTCCGTCCCTATGTGTAGTATCAGGGTACCATTATGCAAAGGTACAAACGATCTCCTTTTGCGAGAAACTCGACCTAACGGCTCCTATTCCCTGCATTCTCCTTCGGGAGCTTTTCTACCACTAGCGCTGTTATATTTGATTTAATACCCAGATCCGATCGAGCAATGTGTACATGTCGACCTACTAAGCAGCACAGGTTGTGCATCCGGACGAAAGCTCTTTTATAAATCCTTCTTGATTCTTCTCTGTGCTAAATATAAAAATCGCATTTGTCAAGGAAACCAATTTAATCTTTCTATAGGCTGAACATTTAACCGAGTCATACTTTCATTTACCTATCTGCTTTCACACAGTTGTTCTATTCCACCCAGTTCGCAACACTAATCATCACTACTAAATTGTTATTTATAACTTACAAATCATCACTTATTCACAGAGTGTATCCCTAGCAAGGCAAAAAGTACAAATTTAACAAAATATTAGATAGCAATACAAAAAAAGGAAGTTGGAGGAACGCTAGTTGAACCTACCATTCTTTCTTACTTTCCAGTATGAACTGAATAATTCGAAAAAGCACGGTAAAATAATCCTGCACAGATTAGAAAGCTAAAGAATGACAACAAAGACATAAATTCAAAAATCCAAGATGTATCAACAAAGCGACTACGAGAAATAAAGAACTGATGACACAAGGAATATAAAGCTGGACATACGAATGAAATATGTGCGAAATCCAAAAGCGAACATACACCTATGAAAAGAAACCAAGTTATTTAAAAACAAATACCTATTATAAAGACGATGACACTAAGTCCAGCATGAAGTACGAGTAAGACAGTTCTGCACGAACAACAAGAGATTTACGACAGCTGTACGTACACAATAGGAGATCCGCCCTGAGACGATTGTGAAACCGCAATGGGTTCAGGGAGCCTGTATACAACGGAATCCATTGCACTCTCTAGAATATGAAAATGAAGAAAGTATAAAAGATAGGTGAACTCACCGGACATGCAAAATGAATTCGAGAATGAGCATTTGTACTTCAATATCAATGGCATTGTCGGTAACAAAAAAACCGGGAACCATCATTTCCGAAAGAGCAAGCTGTTGGCGTTTGAAGTAGTCATCGAGAACACTGACGATGTAGGTGTCATGCTCAAGCAATTTCTCCTCGATTTGAGAGTCTTGTTGTAGAGTACTAAGATAATGACGACGATTTTGGTAGAGCGCCCTAAACATATGTTTAATTCTAAGTACCAAACAATTGTCATAGAAAACAATGGGAATCAAAGCTCATACTTTCCGCGTTGAACAATCCCTTAAGGATGCGCCATGCATTCGACTTCCTTAAGCATCGCTTGAAGATGACTGAGTATGGTCTTTACAAAAACTCGCGGTGGCCCACCAATATATTGAGCTAGTGCTGCTATCCTCCCAGACAAGTCTGGTACCAATTTGCCGACCCCGGAGAGACGGAGGGCTTGGTGGGCCAAGAGCGCGGGAAACGATCCTATGTGTATTGCAGGGCGCCTCCTACCAATGCGCTACACGGCCAGGTACTTCCGGATAGAGAATATAAACTTTCCTTAATATAAATAGAATAGAATAAAACTTCATATACATCCATCTCACTTAGTGAATGACACTGACACTGCGAACGAACCTCTTCGACGAATTCTACTTCTTGCCGATAGGACAACAAGCCAAAAAAAGGCTACGCATGAAACTACCTCTCAAGGGCGCATTGCTCCTCTCGCATGTGAATTACTCGTTCCTGTAACGAGCGATGGCCACTCCAAATCTTATCCACTAGAGAATTACCCAGCCCGTAGATGAATCGACGACGGATGTACGGCAGTTGCTCCTCCAAAAAGTGTGATAACTGGTGATCGACGTAGCAGGCCATAGAACTTCCCTTCAAAGAATACACGATTGACACGCCAAATTACTAAGTTATAGAATAGGCACAGGAGAAAAAAAACAAAAGAAAAAAAAAAGAAAAAAAAAGCAAGGAGTTCAGAATAGTAAAAACGGACCGGAGAGTGGCGAAGATGAAACGATGTGCATGTAAGACAGACGTTCTGTTCAGTAGCCATACAGGATAAAGGATAAAGCTCTCGGGTTGATCCATCCTTTAGTGATGCACCATGCATTCGACTTCACTAAGCATCGTTCGGAGGTGACTGAATGCATATCTGGCCTTTACAATGACTCAGGGTGGCCTACAGATGTATCGAGGCAGTGCAACTACCCTCCTAGACAACTCTGGTAGCAATTTGCCGATCCCGGTCGGAAGGAGGGCTTGGTGGGACAGGGGTGCGGGAATCGATCCCATGTGTATTGCAGAACACCTACAACCACTGCACCACATGCGCCCTTTCAGTGGCCACAAAACAGAAAATGACCAACTACGAAACAAAACGGTTACTACTTCTAGAGCCAAGTTTGTAAACCAGACAGTACAAACAAACAAGGACAGCTTTTCTAGACACCATTGTGCATAATGCGGTCATAGAGAGAACACCGATGTTTAATGGAGCCCATATTCACGTTGGAGCACAATTGCTGTCCGTTTCCGTTTCCAAACTGTAGTTGGCAAGCTCGCTACACGGTCTTTTTCTCATTGTGTCGACAAAAAAAATGTTAGGAATGGTATGAAGAGTCGGCCCACACCGAGATTAACTACCTTTATTCACCGCATTGTATTTTTGTTTATTTTGCTTCGTTTGTTTTGTTATTTGTTCAGGATATCATGTATTATCCACCCAACGCTTTACCGCCTCATCGTGGCTGGAAGATGTTCCTGTGTGTCGGGCTGCGGTGTACAGCGGATGGATTCATTCCCCCAGCAGGGTCTCCTAAGCTAAGAAAGAGTCCAGCGTTTCCATCAGGAAGCCTAGCTAAGAGTAAACCAATACCAGGATTCTTCACCGTCCTGGTATCAAACCGGTCGCATGGTAGCAAATCTCCCTCTGAGCCACAAGGACGGAGACTGCCTGTGGCGGTGACGACCTTGGGAGACTTTGGCCTGGCTGACCCTGGAATTAAGGGAACCACGATGGCTAAACCAACTAAGCTCCGAAGAGTGGAAATTATGCTGGGGCACGCACAACCAGTGAAAATGGGCCATCTAAATATCTGAGTAAGTATCATGTATTTTAGGCTAGCAAAGCGATGGAATTTGAGATGGCAGAGTGCACCATGTGGTTGTTTCCCACGCAATACCATGTTGTGAAAAACTCTACTAGCCACTAAATAGAAAGTTCACGCTGTGATTTCGACTATAGCGTCAGCTTAACTGGGTCCAGTGCCTACTTGTGCTATTCAGATCGATCCCTTTGATGGATGGTTGCCGATGGCATTGGTAGATAGAAAGCTAGCAGAAAGAAAGCCGACACTCATGACCTTAATGATGTAGTGGTGAACACGTTAACCCCAGGAAAGAGTAGTAGCATGTTCGATCTTCACCGCAGACACCTGCGGTCCGGTGTTTTGCGATCATCTCAGCATCACTGTAGTAAGCAGTCTATTTAAAAAAATTTGAAGGTGGCATTATTTTCCATAACAATCACGATGCCCAACCATTATGAAAAAACATGTTTTTTACTTATGTTAGAAAGAGTTTATCGGTAGGAGATATCTGTTCACTTGTCTTCGAATATGATCATTGTGACTAGGATTACAAAAGAATATGGTTTATTCTTTCGTCGATGACATATCGTCGTTTCCCTTTTAATACACCGACGTTACTATCTTACTGACCGAAGTCCACTGTGGAAAGGCCTAAGTTAAAGAAGAAGAAAACAAGGTATTCTATTGTGGTGGTGGTTACAGTTAATTGAAGATGTTGCTCTTTGCTTTCACCTGAGCTCATCAGAACTAACAGAATGGCAGTTGTTTCTATGTAATCTAAGAGTTTTAAATAGTCAGCGAATGTTAGAAGAATGGTAAGCTGTATTTCCAGGATGTTTTGACAGCCTGTCACTTGGTTTTAACAAAGTCAAGAAAAAAGTACCAGAAAAATTAGACTTCATCACTTCAAGGCTTATCATGCAACTAAAAAATCTCTTTACACTCAAGTCATAACATCATGAAGCTTTCTCTCTTTTGTTTCCGTTGTATATGGCAAAGATCACAACGTCTCCATCAAGGTTCCTCCTTCTTGTCCTAGAATTACCTCTAGAAAATTGCGTTTAAATAACGGCTGCTCTAACAACACTACCGATTCGGAAAAAAAAACAGAGAGCCATTAGTTAAAAATAGACTCACAACAGTTCTGATCGATCAACGATTCAGTTGCAAATGAATCGTTGGCGGAAATTATATTCCTTAACTTCTGCCTCATCTCACTCAAGGATTGTTGAAGGTCTTCAACTCTGGCTAATTGCTTGTCCCGCTCTTCACTGAAACATTAGTATTGTTGTAACTCAATTATCAGTACTAATTACTTACTAATATTGGTAAGGAATTGGGACCATGACGCAAAAATCTTTTTTCAATATGTAAACACAGTGTGATGATTCGAAACAAATTAAATAAAAAGGATAAAGCTCTCGGCGTTGATCAATCCTTGAGGGATGAGCGATGCTTTCCACTTCATTAATTATCGCTGGAACTGATTGAATTCATACCTGGCCTATATAATGATTCGCGGTAGCTTAACGATGTAACGAGCCACTGTAGCTCTCCACCCGGTCAAGTCTGACACCAGTTTGCCGAGAGGGATGGAGGGCATGGTGAGCATGGGGCGCGGGGATCGATCTCATGTTTATTGCAGAGCGCCTCCGACCGCTGCTTTACATGCTTTCCTTAGAACAGGTTATAAAGTAGAGTCCATGAATCTCTTTTCCACAAAACACTGTCGGCGGCCTAGTGATAAGACCATGTGTACCATTCACAGGCAGTGGATGAGAACTCCAGTCAAAAGGTGTCATTCACTTGCTCGCTGCGACTCTGAAGGAGTCGAAAACGTCGAAACGTCGTCCGAATAAATATTTTTACACCGATCTTGTGCTAGCTCATCCATTTACCTCAGAAGAACCTATTGCTACCTCGTCGACACTGATAACAGGTCATCTTCTAGAATGCAATCAGTGGAAGACTAGTAAGACCATATTATTGAAGAGGAAGAGAGACAAACTCTTGACGCTACTGCTTCTCAACAGAATTGACAGAACAGTAAACGATGGACATCCATGTTGGTGAACACACTTTCCAAAATGATCCAATAATTATGATCATCAACGGCGCTAAGGAAACTTATTTCGAAGTATGGCTTGAGTATAAGATGCCGCATTGTCTCAGTCTTAGATTGAGAGAGAAAGCAGTACTGATCAACCATCATGATTTTTTATTCGTTTATTTGCTTCCTTATATGATAGGGGGCGCGTGTAGCGCAGTGCTTAGAGGTGCGCTGAAATACACATGAGCTCGAAGCCGCCTCCCAGACCCACCAAGCCCTCCATCCCTTCCAGGTCGGCAAATTGGTACCAGGATTGTCAGGGAGAATAGTAGCACTCGCTCGTTAATATCTAACTATTGTTAATGAAGTCGAATGTGTGGCGGATCCATCAGGAATTGATCTGCGCCAAGAGCTTCATCTTTTTATTTTTTTATATAGCATATGTAGCATATTCACATAGGATGATGTTGTTCTCACTCACCTCATGCGATGTTTCTTCGCATCTTCGTCAACGCTAGAGGTAATAACTAATGCCAAGTTTTCTCTTATCGTCGAGAAAAGACATTCAACAGCTTTGCAGTTGTCCTCGGTTTGTCTTAATAGCAATTTTCAATGCTGTTTTTTAAATGGTACTCTAGTACTAGGCGTAAAGTTTTCAAAAATTCTTACTTGATCATCGATCGACAAGATTTTAGTCTTTCTAAGGCTACTTGTGTTTCGGTTACGTAGTCTTGATCCAACTCCACTTCATATGATTCCATATGGCTTCTCATTTCCTTTGAGCCGTTAGGAATTGAGCTGCACATTGAACAAATAATTTCGATCGGTGTGGTAACAATTATAAGAAAGAAAACGTGGACAAAAGAATGAGAGAATGTGAAAATCCGCAGAACTGAGACGTCTGGGGAGAAGAGGACGTTCCTTGGAAAATATTCGATCAATATTGGGCTTTTTCGCTCCGTTGTTACACATCTCACGATATCGAGGGCTATAGGGATCGATTCGGTTTCGACTGCCAGACATAGCAGGGAGAGAGAGAGGAAAGCAAAAAGCAAACAAACAAAATATGTTGAGCAGAAGTTGTAGAGAAGTTTCTGTGATATAAACACTTTCAGTAGTGTTTTCGATGAAGTGCTTCTAGTTATTGATTGATTGTATATTAAATAGTACTCGTCCTGATGAATTTTGTGAAAAATTAAAATAGTAATAAAACAAGAGAAGTGAAAAATGCAATGTCAGGGTTGAAAGTCAGTGAACATCCAGTGACGATGAACTAACTGACTGACCGCTTTCTAAAGAGATCCCCGAAAAATGTTGATGAGAGCAGCAAATGGTTCGACAGTGAACAAATCTAAAAGCTATAAAAAAAAACAATCTGATGCAACAGTTCAAGAATCTGAGGAGTGGTAGGGAAGTGGTTGGCAATCATAACTGCTCAAAAGCCTCTACAGCTTAACATCATTCAGTATGGATTAAAGTAATAGTAATTGTTGTGGCTCAACATCGTCACTGTTCTTCGTATGCAACTTCTACCCACCTATCCTGGTAATGAATTACTTTGTGATACTTCATATAAGAGGAAGCTCTGAAATCGACGTTCTTATTATTATCGTCTTTATGACAAAACCTTTAGATTAAATTTTTACTATTATCATTACTATTAATATTACGTTTATGCTACTACTATTATTATTGTGACTGCGTTGCTACTAATACTTTCATTCTCACTTGTTTGGATAATTGAATGGCTCACGTTCACTGGCTGTGCAGGCCCCAGCGTAATCTCCATTTTTTTCGGAGTTTTGCCGGTTTAGCCATTATGGTTCTCTGGAGTCTCGAGATCAGCCTGACCAATGTCTGCCCCACGTCGTCAACACCAGAGGCAGTCTCCGCCCATGTGGATCAAAGGGAGATTTGCCACGATGCGAATAGTCTCACATCAGGAGAGTAATGGATCCCTATATTGGTTTATACTTGGCTTGGCTTTCTGATGGAAACGCCGGATTGCTTCCCAGATTGGGAGACCTTGCTGGTGAAATGATTTCCCACGCTGTACATCGCAGCCCGACACCCAGGAACACCTCCCGGCCACGATTATGTGGTAAACCGTTGGAAGAATTTTTTATAGCTATTCTGGATTTCGCCACATATTTTCCAAGAACTCAACCTGAATGTGGGTCCTAAAATTTCTTTATACATGGGTGGGTGGGGGAGAGCAGGGAGCAATCCTATAGGAGTGAGTTGGCATCCATTCATTATCTTTGTGGCTGTTCAATATACCATGGAAAGGTACAAATGTTAGGGGTCTGTCGGATACAGACTGTTGTGAAGTTGATATATTGTGAATGGGCTGTTTTTCCAGGCGGAGTTAATTCTGTCGGCGAAAGACCGCTGCTGATGAAATAATCAGCACCGGAGCGACTTTTGGCACTTAGAAGGAAGCAGTTATGTCTTTGCTCCACTTAAACACCGAATTTCTAGACTCAGAGACACATTTTTTGCAGTGATAAATTGGTAAATCAGTGAAACGACTTTTGTGAGTAAGCTGTGAACTGTACATTTGCGTACTGGACGTAATGAAAACTCTGTCTTTCAACGGACTAGACGTTCATCTATGTGTTTCCACATAGTATGCCTTATTTCGAATCCCTGTTGTCCTAGTATTCGGTTGCTACTACAAAAAATAGAAATAAGTAAATTTATTTGTGTTTTTTTATTCTATTTTGCATGACCCGTTATCACATCTACTGCGCGGATCCCAGCACTTTCTACGTTCTATTCTTTTTCGTCGCATTCAGTCCACAATATTCTTCGAACATTTCGCGTCTTGTTTCGGCTGCTGCTTGAGGGTTTTGTCATCTTCATGAATGTCGTATGATGATGGTAGAGTCGATTCTTCTTGCAATCTTCGAGATACTCGGGCTACGGCGTTCCACGTAGATTGGGCTGCAGCGCTGGAGAGGAGATAAAACTAACGCCGTTGTTTCCTGATGGACTGCGTCACCAACCATCGCTCTACCCTTCCACTATTACTACTGTTATTAGTATTACACCATTGTCACACTGCTGCTGCACTGTTATTATAATAATTCCCATGCCATTATTATTTTCTCC
This sequence comes from Angiostrongylus vasorum, assembly GCA_018806985.1. NCBI lineage: Eukaryota > Metazoa > Nematoda > Chromadorea > Rhabditida > Metastrongylidae > Angiostrongylus > Angiostrongylus vasorum. Next base: position 117,459 of record JADANN010000410.1, read on the forward strand.
AATTGTTTATCGCCTCACCGTGAGTTTACAGATATTGAACTTCGACATGGATTGAATGTTTCATTCCGCAGCAGTGCTACACATTGACAGATGCGGAAGTCCAGCTAGTAACGAAGCTGTTCTGCAACAGAGCTTGCCGACCAACACGTGGCCACTTCCTTGTCAAGACCAGTTAAAAAAAGACATCCTACCAAATCTGCGACGTTCTTTGTAAGCCCATCATGCAGTGAAACTATTCAGGGCTCGAGTATACAACACGATTTGTCAAAACTGCTTTTGGCGACTAAATGACCACTATAGAGACGATTCGCTAACTGATAGCAAAGAATACTGTTTATCTCCTGATATTGTTACCCTTCAATGCTCTCAACCTACCATGAAATTACTTCATCCACCGTAATTCAACCTCCTTAGAGCCACGTCTTCCACCGATTGATTGCTGCCAAACTTTTGGGCACTCCAAGTCGCCGGCAATCCATATCCAGCATGGGCACCCCGTGATCTCCTGCATGAATCGATCACATGAGCATCTAGAACTTTCGGATTCAGAGACTTCGAGACACATGTCCACTCGAAACGAAACGTAGATCACCATCCAGTTGTAAATCCATCTCTTCTCGTCTCATCTTAGGCTCCACTTAGTGTGTACTAGTTTCAGTGGAGTTGTAGTTGATGTCAGACAGCAAGAAATCTTCACTGAATTAGCCCTTACAGCCATGGCTAGCCTATCGAGCACTTTTCATACAAGTTGCTCTACTTACTCGATGATTAATGCGGCTTGCTACTGGGAATGGTAGTAGGTGATATTCCCACCAGTCATTCCCAAGTGAGTGATTTGTCGCGAGCGATAATGCGGCACATTTTCAAGTTCCCTGAGTTTGCTCCGTGATTAAAAAAATTGGGCATAAAACAGCGTTAACATCTCTAATGGTTTTCCGAACTATGAGTCTGCAGAACAGAGAAGCGTTTCGTCAATCATACAGATTTTTCTGGACATCAGTCAGCAGGCAAAAGGTTGCTATTGTACTGATTAATCACAATAACTGACTTTTCGGCAAATTTTGCCTTTTTTCAGAGCCAGGAAAGGTCGAAATGACATGAAGTGACTAATACTTTTGTTACCTTCTGTAATACTTCCGTAAGAAGAGAGCAGGAGGAGAAATCTCTGAACTTGGCGCAAAAAATAGGACAGTTGCTCGAGATAGGTTTAGAGGAAAAAAGGAGCTACATAGAGATAAGTCTAGCGAAATAAGTCTAACACATTACCGAACAGATAACTTTAAATGAAGAAACATTAACCTCTGCTTTTATTTCTTTTGGCGGTGGTAAGGCTAAAATGATGAATAGAATTAGCAATTTTGACTTATTATTTACTGCCTACTCTTTTTAGCGGCAGGCTATATACTGCGAAATATAACTTTAATGATGCTGAGATATTTGCAAAACTCCGGACCGCAGGTGTCTACGGTGGGGGAACGAACGCCCTATTGTCCTTTCCGGGGAGTAGCGCCCATGCGGGTCTTTCGTTTCGCCTGTCTCTCAGCTAAATCTATCGATCTTTTGCCATCGGCAACCACCCGTCAGCGGGATTGATCTGGGGGGCCCAAATCGGCAACGAACCCAGTTAAGCTGAGGCTGCAGTTATAATCACAATTTTGACTTATTATTTACTGCCTACTCTTTTTAGCGGCAGCGTATATATTGCGAGATATAACTTTAATGATGCTGAGATATTTGCAAAACTCCGGACAGCAGGTGTCTACGGTGGGGGAACGAACGCCCTATTGTCCTTTCCGGGGAGTAGCGCGCTCACCACCACACCATGCGGGTCTTTCGTTTCGCCTGTCTCTCAGGAGTTTTGCCAATATCTCAGCATCATTAAAAAATAGAATTAGCTTCAAAGCAATAACAAAGTCATCACCTCTAAAGTCTAGTTTTTAGTTTCGCAAAAAAGGAACGAAATAAAGCAAACGTACGATAAATGGAACAATAGAAAACTCTTGAAAAGGAACATTTAAAAAGCATGAATGTAAGACAAAGCACATTCTATTATAAACTCTGCATTTCACGCATTCGATTCGTTTCCTCGCCTCCATGATCCATCAAGGCTTCTATGCTTAGAAGTAGAAGTAGATTCGACTGCAAATTGATGACCATATCCTTTTTATGAATGTTATTATTGTTATTGAATGTTGGCAGAGTAAAATTTTCTGGAACCCTGTGACACCGCTGTGGCTAGAACGTTCTCCATTCTTCATCACAAGCATACGCTGTCCTTTATGGTTTGTAGCGATCCTTCCCAGGCAAGTCTGGTACCAGTTTTTCGAACCATGTAGTACGGATAGCCTTCGTTGTGGTCGAAACAGGGCTTTGGGCGTATTAAGCAGCATCCCCACCTCTGCACTACACGCAGCTCCTTTCCGAAACAGAGGATAAAGTTTGCATGTGAAATAAATTAAAATTTGGGATACGGCTTCTTAAGCTGTGGAAAAGGAATTTAACCACTTGATTTCAGTTTTATTGCGGTTTTCGTTCATAAATTATGCTCTATTTCACATTTCATTAGTAGGAAGCACTCCACAGAAGGAAAATTTTTTTTATTGTTATGGCATCCATTTCTTTGCTGAACACCTCTTATGTCCGCCAGATGGTTCACCGCCTCTTAGCGAGCTGGTGGTGCTCCACGGTGTCCGACTGTGGTGCACTTCGCAGTGTACAACTAGAGGAGACGTATATAGAAGTATCTGTACTACGTAGCAGGATGGGAATGAAAGAATGAAGGACGTAAGGATGGGCAGAATGTGGGATAAGAATAGATAAGTATAACAGGATGTAAGCTTAGACAGAGTGTGCATTTGCCAATGGATGGAATACGTCTTTGGATAAAACGCGTGCTCTTTTCCCAAATCCAGCGTAGCGTTTTAGTAAGGTTGTAAAAATTTCACTCAACAACGTTTACTCCGCAGTCTATTCGTTCTAAAAATTAGACCATTGCTAAAGTGTACAAAGAAGTGACTTTAATTTGTGCAATAAACGCTTCTTCTATTGAATTTCACTTCCGAAATAGCATCTATAATGATTGGCAACAATTCTTGCCTATATCGAATTTACAACTCTTCCCTACAATCATGTACAGCCCACAATTTCGACATAGAGTTTACAATTCACCAGCAAAAAAAACTACACTTCACGCTTATGAACCACGTTTTGCCCGGACCAGTACTAAAATGATCTACCGATATATCGAGCCAGTGCTGCTATCCTCCCTGATAAGTCTGGGACTAATTTTACGACCCGGAGAGGTTGAGAGCTTGGTGGCCCTGGGGCGCGGGTATCAATCCCATGTGTATTGCAGGGCGCCACCGACCTCTGCTCTACACGCACCCTTTTTAAGAGGTACCATTTCTTTTTTTGCACTGCTTCATCAGTCCATTGCACAGGATGCTCTCTTATTGTCGTGTCAATGCACCTTCTTTCACCTTACATTGTTTGTACATAATGTTATATCGCTATTGTTTATTGTTATATGTGCGTTCACTTATCTTGCTGTTGTTATGGTACTATTTATTAAATGAATATTTGGTCCTTACAACGACTTGCAAGAGCCAAACGATCAATAATGTGTTTTTTCCTCCCACTGTTAGTTTGGTACCAGTTTTTCGACATGGAATGGAACAGAGGGAATTGCTTAGTTATGTTGCCAGGTCGAACGAGCGAATATCTATGAACATCCAGAGGTCATCCAACCACTGGTCAACAGAGGCCTCTTCGATGGGAAACTACAATAGTTTAACGGGTTCATCTGGCAAAGAAATGAACAATGCATTGGAGGACACTCATGTGAACACGACAAATAAGTTTCTTTATTCCCGATTAACAAACTTGCTAATACACTATTTGTTCCACAATAACCATCGTTTTGGCGGATTTTTGTGGCCTCAGAACGTGAAAAGGGGATGCAAAGGAAAGGAAAGCCGTTTTCTTTAGCGATGAGCATCACTTTAGTGAATAGTGAGGCCATGTGGCCTGTGTCAAACAGTGAGGGGTTAACTTTGATGAAGATTGGTCTTCAGACTATATCCTTGGCTGGATTCACTTAGATCTTCAGCACGAAAGTAGACAATTCCACTCAAATCGCATGTATGATGATTTCATGCACGTCGGTTCGGTCAAAGTTCGTATTCAACCTAGAGAGAAAACCATTAGGAACAGTTTGGAGTCATCTCCAACAAGTATGCCCTCTTGACTCCGAAAGAACTGTGGAGTATAGCCAGCCACCTTTGTCACAACATTGTACAAAACATATCCTTATCCCAATTACCCCAAAACAGCTCCGATGACGTGATGTAAGGCAAGAGTACTGACAGACTAAGAAAGCTCCAGCACCAGATTGGAGCGCCACAAATGGAAGTATTATGGTGATTTGCGCCGTCACAATGTACCCACGTTTGTACCAGGGATTTACTAGTTGAAGAGCTGACGGAAAGCAAGACAGTCGCAATAAGCAGTCACCAAATTAAGGATGCCGTTGTAGCACTCCATTCATAAAGTTAGAAAATAACTAGTCCTCAAATCAATACAGATTTTTTTTTGAGCAACTGAATACTCAAGGGAGAATATTGTTGTAAAAGATGTCGAACAAAGCCGGCTTCGCCGCCTGTGTTCCAACATCACACCGTTCCGTAAGAGCGAGACATTGTAGGTGAAATAGCACAGTTTTGACAGAAGCTTACATCTTTTACAAGATCATCAATCGAAAAAAAGGTACGTGTGAGAATGGGAACAGTAAGGTCAGTATTTTTTCGAGCTCCACATTCGGACCAAATCTTTGCAAGGAAACACGCAATCACAGGATATTCCCTCTTGAAATTGGCTATGCCAACCTTTTGGTCAAGATTACCATTCGACCAGATCATCGTCACTCGAATGTTTAGCCCACCGATGTCGTTGTTGTCCCTAAGTTCTACGCCAGAAGAAGTCCTCTCCTCGTTTATGCGTGATTTCCACTGTCAAGAAAAAAGAGACAGAACGGAGAAATTCATTCGAATGGATTTTTGAAAAGATAACATGATTTTGTGAAGGTTCACTCAAGTATTAATGTATGCAATACACATGTATTCTTTCTTAATGAGCTTCTACGAGGTTGACAAATATATGTTTTCGGCTAACGTTTGGACGTCTTCGTCTTCATCAGAGCCGATGATCCGAGTCGATGGTCCACGCTTGTTATTCGTCTCGATGTGGCTGGCGGCTTCGCCCTCGTGTCGAGTCAGGTCCTCCTCAGCGGGTCATCTCCTCGGAGGCATACTCATTCGGTGATGCCCTTTTATACACGATGCTGATGGTGGATATAATGACAATGTCCGGTAATAAGCTCTTCAAGAAAGAATACATATTCATTAGTCACACCGAGGTTAAAGGAAAGTCGGTTTCGAAATATTACTATGCTTTTTTTTCTTTCTGCTTCTGTTGAGCAAACACGAGGTGTTATTTTTTATTCTTTATTCACCAAAAAGCTGACGTTTCGGCGGATTTCGCCTTCCTCAGAGCCTGGAATGGTCAAGTTGACAGCAATCTATTAGGCCAAACACTTCTATAACCAAACAGAGAAAACGCTAAACCTAGATTTCAATCACATTGGACACAAAAATAGCTTCTTTGCACACTCACCGCTTTCTATGAGCCTTCCACTGAGTATGTCGCGCGGAGACCAACAGGACAGAATTCACATGGAAGCGTAATGTGATCCTCTCGTCAGAATAATAGGTTTATATATTGTCCAATATCACGCGTGATAATGAGGCATTCTTTCCTGCGGTTCATATTCGGATTTCTGGAATTGATCCAGAACGCCTCGAGAGTTTTGCGCGCTTGTGTTCGCGATTCCTGTGCGAGGATCGTGACCTGTACTTCAAAGTCCTCCGCGTTATATCTCTGCGTCCTATGCGTGCCTAGTGGCGTATTTGGTTTACGTAGGCCGACTAGGTGTTCTTTTATACGAACGCAGAGTGGTCCACCCGTTTCGCCAACGTATTCGTCGACGCACGCTTTACAAGAGATCAGGTAAACTGTACCTGAACTCATGCAGTCACCGTCTCTATTATTGGGGCAAATTATACAATTTTGCGTTGCACATAGACGGTCGTATAAGCGGTTAGGAACTAGCTGGCGTCTTAGATTACTCGGTTGCACTTGCTATTTGCCGCGCCAAGTTCTGGGACTCCTCTCTCTGCACCCTTCCTGTGCACACGCTGGTAGCTGTTCGAAACATGTTTCTCACAAGCGCTCTTTTCGTGTGAGAGGGGTGAGAGGAGAGGTGATGAATAAGTATGTTTTTGCTACTTGGCTTTCGATACCATTTCGTAACGTAGCCGTTTTCTGATAGGTTAATTTGCACGTTCAGAAATGGAAGCCAGCTTTCTTTTTGGTTTCTGTCGGGTGAATGTAATATACTCTGATTGTTCGTTCAACAGCTCGAAACATTTGTCAATTTCTCTTGTGTTTAACAAATGACCAAACAGTCATCTACATATCTACAGTAGAGTAACGGCCCGAGATCGATTACTGGTGCTTCAACTTTAGACATGAATGCAATGGCAAGGCTTGGTGCCAGTCGTTGTCCCATTGCCAGCCCTCTCGTTTGTGCGTAATACCTCCCGGACCATCTCAAGATTGAGCAGTTTAGGGCACTCCTTTAAGAGTGTCATCAACTGCTGAATCGAGAAGCCATACATGTTTATTGCTCCTTCATGTTGTATAAGGAGCCCGTGGATAGTTTGCATAGCGGAGTCATTCGACACGTTTGTATAGAGGGCGGTGACGTCGAAGGACTCCATCACGTATGCGCTGTTGGAGCACTCTGCGTTCGTATAAAAGAACACCTAATCGGCATACGTAAACCAAATACTCCACTAGGCACTCATCGGACGCAGAGACATAACGGAGAAGATTTTGAAGTACGGGTTACGATCCTAGAGCAGGAATCGAGAACACCAGCGCGCAAAATTCTCGAGGCATTCTGGATCAATTCCAAGAATCCGAAAATGAACCGCAGGGAGGAATGCCTCATTATCACGCGTGATATTGGGCCAGTTAAGCCTATTATTCTGATGAGATGGGTACATTACGATTTCATGTGAACTCTGTACGGTTGGTCTCCACGTGAAATATTTAGTGGAAGACTCACAGAAAGCGGTGAGTGTGCAAAGACTCTGTATTCAATGTGACTGAAATTTTGGTTCAACAACTTCTCTGTTTGGTTATGGAGGCGTTTGACCGTGTAGATCGCAGTCAACTTGACCTTTCCAGGCTCTGAGGAAGGCGAAATCAGCCGAAACGTCAGCTTGTACGTAAATAAAGGAATAAAATAACACCTCGCGTTTGCTAAACAGAAGCAGAGAGAATTATTCAATCAATGCCGAGGCTAATAGAAAGTCTGACGTGGGAATTACTATGCTTTGTACTAGCTGATAATAACACCGATTTCTGCACGATGAATTGTCCGGAAGAAAAACAAGTTGTTATCATCAGACATTATCGTTATATCTACCATCAGCACTGTGTATAAAAGGGCATCACCGAGTGAGTATGCGTCATTCGAGGAGTTGGCCCGCTGAGGAAGACCTGACTCAACACACTGGCGAAGCCGCCAGCCACATTGAGACGAATAACAAGCGTGGACCATCGGCTCGGATCATCGGCTCTGACGAAGACGAAGGCGTCGAAACATAAGCTGAAAATAAATATATTTATCAACCTCGTGTAAGCTTATCAAAGAAAGAATACATATTGATTAGCCACACCGAGGTCAAAGGAAAGTCGGTTTCGAAATATTAGTAAGCAATACAGTGTGCATAAAGAATTCCACCCGTTGATCATTCAAGCAAACAACCACGGTCGGCCCCTACTTTTATAAACATACGAGATGCAACTTTTCTGCAGAAGTCCACAAATGCCAAATGAGCCACGCAATCGTGAAAAATCGATAACGGATGTTTAGTACAACGATGTTCCATTTTCACAGCTTAGTATCAATAGGCTGGCAAAAACAGTAATGGCCAATTTTGTATGGAAAATTTGAAACACCATAGCTGACCCTAAACAAAGCTTTGGTGCAAGTTTATTTGTCCCCATGATTTTTGCAATTTGAAACTCTCCAAACCAGCAATTTCTGAAAGCGTTTTTAGCCAGCGATTCAGCTGTTGAATATCTCCAAAGGCAGTATCGTTGAGATGATAAATCCTATTTAGCTGAAGGTCTGAAGAGTGTTGTGGATGACAGAGGGTTTCGTGGTCCAACTCGTCCAACTTTTGCAACGCTAATTGTGTAACGTGGAACCGAGCGCCGTGATGCATGGGAATGGAACTTTTAGCTTGTTCGTGCTAGCATGCACACAAAGATTGAAGACGTTTCATTAGTTGATACACTCCGACGAAGGTCAACCAATTTTCTTAATCATGGCTTGATTTCAATAATTTATTGCAAAATGATTAAGAGTTCCATCTCGTGCTAGTCTCCTTCTGGTCTTTTTTGACCAACGACAATCTCCGTGCCGCTTTATACATCCTCTTCCAAAAAAGGAATGATTGTTGGACTGTGAATATTGAGTTCTTCTACCAGCTAAGCTCACTCTCGTCTTCTCTTTCTAAGTAGTTCTAGGATTGAAAGCTTCGATTATTGGCTTCAAAGGGATATCGTCCACGGCTGGCAGGTACCGGCGACCCTCTCTGCCATCAACGCTGCTGCAATTCAGGACGAACCGTCTCATTTCTGCGAACTATTTCCCAAACTAATCAAAGATTTAGCAGTTAAGGCACTCCTTTAAGAGGGCAACGGCGTGCTGAATCAAGAGGTCGTACATTTTATTTGCTCCTTCGTGGTGCATAAGGAGGCCGTGCATAGCATGCATTGCGGAGCGACACGCTTGTATAAAGCGCGATAACGTTAAAAAGACTCCATCACGTACACATGCTAGCGTGCACGTCATGTAGACGATCCAAGAACATCTGAGTATGCGTAAGGTGAGCTGGGATGTCTTCCAGCAGCTAGATGAGCACTAGGTTTATAAATCCCGTTATTCTCTCCGTTGTCCCTTTCATACAGCTCATTATGGGCCTGACCATCAATAATGATGGATCTGCAGATCCAAGATGATCAGTGGGCACTGACTTATGGGTTTTTAACAAATAAGTAGAAGACGACACATGTTGAGAGTGGAGACATGTTGGAGATGATTTTGAAGTAGAAGTCGTCTTAGCAGAAGGTATCTAAAACGTTAGAAAACAAAACTATCGAGACATTTTCGGAAAAATCCAAAAAGTCGAAAAATGGACTACAGTGAGGAATGCCTTGTGTCATGCGTTATCTCACGTATTCTCTCGGACCGAAATTTTAACGTGAGAGAAACACTTTTTATGCATGTAAACATTGTACGGTTGGCCTCCGTTTGAAATATTTAGTGGAAGAGTCATAAAAAAGCGTTAAGTGTGCAAGGAAGTCATTTTGTGTTCAATGTGGTTGAGATTCTGGTTGAGCACTTTCTCTGTTTGGTTATGGAGGTGTTTGACTGCGTGGATTGCGGTCAACTTTACCACCGCAGCCTCTTAGGAAGCGAAATCCTCCGAAACGTCAGCTTGTTCACAATAAAAGACTTAAGCGACAGTCCTGTGTTTGCTCATGAAGCATGTAAAGAATTATTTCATCAACGCCGAGGTCAACAAAAAGTCCGTCGTAGGATGAACAGATTGATTTCAAAGACTGTGAATAATTTGGAGAAGACTTAAATACTAAAGATGCAGTTTGTGAGGATTGTAAAATAGTATTCGAAAAGTGTATATTGTAGACATTGATGTTATAACAAGGCAAAGCGATAAAACGTTGCCTATTGATCAATCTCTGCGGGATGTGACATGCATTCTACTCTATCAAGCGTCACAGGTACTGCAGAGCGTCTTTAACAACTACACTGTGCTGCACATAAACGAATTCCAAATGTAACAGTCAAGCTGAACAAAAAACTCCGTGCAGATTTATCGCCAGTCGAAAATAGGACGGTTTATATTTTTTGTTCTCACACGAAAAGAAATGGACTCAAGGTCGGAGACATTACTTATCCGACATCAGCAAAACTGCATACACCAGCCCTAAGAGGTTTTTTTATATTACACTATCGATATACAGTGTGAGCAGAACCATTTAGTATCCACTTTTCGAAACATATTCATAAAAAAGAGCAGACATCCTCAAACACTAGCCGCTCTACATGCAAACTCAGGAGACTCCCGTGGATGATGATGCGTGGAAATGAATTTGATCGAGTGCTATAGGTGCTGAGAACTCAAGTAGAGACATTGGATTATGTAACTAATCTCGAAGCCTGTTATATATGGCTAAACCGTTAATCTAAACGTATCACCAGACACTGTCCAGTAAATTATATCAGTAGAAAATCATGGAAAAATAATTCTGCAGTAATCAGAAAAGAGACTCACCATCAAGGACGACAGCTGCAGTAGTGTCATTGAAGTCTTGGCGTTTCCCTTCAGCTAATCTAGAAAGAAGATTGCAAAGTTCAGATTCCTAATAATTTCCGATTTGTACTCAAATGCAATATACTGCTCTGCTTATGTCTGAAGTCCTTTGACGCCAATAAAGGATAAATCTCTCGGAATTGATGAATCTCTGAGGGATGCGCCATCCATTCGACTTCATTGAGCATCGTTGGTGGTGACTGAATGCATATCTAGCCATTACAATGACTTACGGTTGCATACCGATGTGTCGAGTCAGTGCTGCTATCCTCCCAGACAAGTTTGGTGCCAATTTCGTGACCTCGGAGGGATAGAAGACTTGGTGAGCTAGTGGCGCGCAATCCACCCCATGTGTATTGCAGGGCACGTCCGACGACTTCGCCACTCGCGCCCTTTGTAACAAGTACCGCTGGATGCGCAGAGCGCAGTGGTTAGGCCCGAAGCTCGCCAAGCTTTCCATTCCTCCTGGTAGACAATTTGGTGGCAGACATGTCTGAGAGGATAGGAGCACTGACACGATATATCGGTAAGCCACAGCAAGACATTGCGTATCCTAAATATGTATTCAATCACCTCTATGCATAGCGTGTCCTACAGGGATTGATCAAGACGGGAAACTTTATACTATTTCGCTTTTATCCTTTATGTGAGAGAAATTGGCCGAAAGAAACCAGTTTCGTTGACGTGTAAATGGTCCACCTTTATAAGTACTTGGCAAATATCCCAGTTGCCACACCGTCGTTTACTAGCACCTCACTACATCCAATTCAATCGATATCACTTGAACCGTTTATGTGTAGTGTGAATTATGATGCTTAGTGCCTGATCACTGTCCGAACCTTCTTCTTCGTTGTTGGTCTAATCTCGTCATCACTTTCTCAATCTTTCACTGTGATCCACATTCACTTGAACTGTTGTAGTCATTCTGTTATTGTTTCATAGGCTTGACTTGTTCACTCTTTACTCAAAGAAAATCTTTGGAATGGACGATGCTCCAATTTGCTCAACACCGATCGTTACTTCATCTTTACCACCTATATCAACTGTAGTCCCGTTGATCGTCGACTGATTCTGGAAGGCGTCAGTAAATGTTCGATTTTTTCCCTTACGCGTGAAGAGTAGCCCAATGGGTTCTGCTCGCTCTAGGGACTCGTCGAGCATCATGTCCTTCTTCAAGGCTCTTTGTGAAGAACTCTGACCATCGGGTCGGTGGTATTCCTGCAGTACGTTTGACATTCCGAAGAATCCAGTCACTAACGGCTCCCTGTCCATCTGTTGTCATTCATACGCATTACGTGTCGCGTCCATCTTATGTTCGCCTGTTTGGCGTACAGAACGGCATCTTTGATTTTTGATCGTTGACGCAGCTCCGAGCATCGGATCTCATTCCTTACTTGGATGACACGGTATACTACTGGCATCGTTCTTTCGACTGCGCGTTCAATAACGCTGAGTGATTTTTCGTCCTGTTTACGCAGCGACCAGGCTTCTAACACATACGTTAAGGCTGGAAGTATCGTTGAGTCGAGAAGGAGGTCACGGAGAAGGGTGCTGCATCCTCGATGCTCTTAAAAGGTGTCTAAACCGCTCGTTTCCTTCTGCTCAGTTCTAGGGCTAAGTCGTTAATCATGTAGATTTTTCTGACCTAGATAGGCATAATTGAAGCATTCTGAGATATTCTTTTCCGTTGAGCGTGAATGGGGCATACGAAACCACCATTCCGCTCCTCATAAACATCGTTTTTGTGACATTTAGTCGAAGACCAATCTTTCCACAGGCTTTGTAAAAGTTGGCAAGCAGTCGTTCCGCTCGGATAATATTTGGTGTTCTGAAAGCGATGTTAGCAGCAAAGCGAAGATGGTGTAATTGATGACCATCAATTTTAACTCCCATATTATTCCATTCCAATGTTCGCATGACGTTCTCGAGGGTAGCGGCAAATAATTTTGGAGAGATGGTATCGCCTTGCCTAACCCCTCTTTTGACATCGATGTTAACAACGTTGTAGAATGGTGAAATCTTGGTTGTGAAATTTTTTGTACAGCTCACAAAGAATCTTTATGTACTGAGTAAGGAATCCTTGACCATCAAGGGCTTCCATGACTGCTTCTATCTCAATTCAATCAATGGTCTTCTGTAAAACGATGAAAGTGAGACAGAGCGGTCTTTTGTACTCTCGCGATACTTCAATGATCCTTGTTATCGTGTGGATGTGTCCATCGTACTAAATCCTTTTCGAAACCCCTGCTTGCTCACATGGCTGTCCTTCGTCCAGTGTTCTGTCAATCCTGTTTAGGATGACTCGAGTGAAGAGATTGTAGACGACAGACAGCAGGCAGATTGGGCAATAGTTGCCGATATTGTGTAGGTCACCTTTCTTGAACAATAGCACGGTCTTGCTGGTCTTCCACTGAGTAGGGACCTTGGATCCAGACAGGTAACCCGTGAAGCGACGGGATATTATGTTCACTAGGACTGGAGGAATGTTCTTCAAGTGTTCTTATCTTATCCCTTCCGGGCCTGGTGCTGTTCGATTTTTCACCGACAAAATATCATTTCAGATTTCGAAAGGAAGAAGCCAATGGTACGACATATTCACCCTCCTTTATTTCATATTAGGGATGGTGGACGTGGCTATTCAAGAGATCTGAGTAGGATTTCTGAATGATTTCCTCCATTGCCTTTCTCTACTCTGTAACTGTTCCGTCTGGACGTCGGAGTGCAATCATCTTTGTCTTGTAATTGGCGAAGCTTCGGTGGGCTTTGCTAATGCTTTTCGAGGCCTCAGCAGCTTGGAGCATTGCTGCTGCTCTTCTCTCTTTAGGATCATCTTTTATCGCTTGTTTGCATTGTTTTCCATGCTCGGACCTTAGTTGGCGGTTGCGTGCAGCTCGATTCCACGTTGGAGTATCAGCTCGAGTGTTTCTGGAGACAGACGTCTGTTGGTGACTTGCGAACTCTCAGCTCTTATAGCACCAAGGTGAAGATGTTGAAAGAGCCGATTGTATTACTCACCGATATTATCGCGAGCGTCATCTTCCTAACAGCCGACTGATAAACCGAATAAGTCCCAGTTTATGGCGTTCTTTGCACTTCGTTTTTTCAATTCAGCGACTTTTTCTTCTTTCCCAGAGAAGTGGAATCTTGAACGAAGGAGGAGGTGGCCTGATCTCGTGTAGAATTTAGAGACAAGAGCGACAATGGTTAATCAAAACCTTCGGTTTACTATGATGTGGTCTATTTCGTTATGGTACTCTCCACTTGGAGACTCCCACGTCCAGCGTTGAGTGTGGCACTTCTGGAATTGCGAGTTACCATAGATAGCCTTGGTCGTCATGATAAACTCGGACAGGGAACTCATCCCTCCCATTCCATTCTAATCCGTGAGTCCCAATGTGACGTTTTTTCAGACGTTCTTCTTGGTCCAGTCTTGGCGTCAAAATTTTCAATGATGACCTTGAAGAATGTATGGTCTTCTTTGTAGAGTCTCTCCAAGTCTCATACAGAACGCTTCGACTTCTTCTTCGTCATAGGTTAATGTCAACGCATACACTGCGAAGATTGTCAATGCTGGTATTGATCCACAATTTTTAATCGTGGACGTCTGATTCGTGTTGTTAGTTGTTCGAATGAATCAATGTTCATGGACAAACTCATGTTGACGAGAACGCCGACGCCGCCAACTCCTCTAATGTCGCATGTTCCAAGGAACAGTTCTTCTCAGGTGTCACAGACGGCGTTTAGTGGGTGGCGTTGTCTCGTCTCGGCCAGGCCGATGACGTCTTACTTTATCCTTCTCGCTTGCATGATCAAGTCTTTTATCGAGGACTCGAATGCATGTGTGCTTGCATTTTAGGTACAAATCGTCACCTAAGTTCGTTGCAATTTTTGGCAGATCAGAATGGCCTTGAGCTTTTAGCAGCCTTTCCGTACTCGGCCTCCCTGACGATTCCGAACTGGGGCTCTTTCGGGTTCAGCGGAATAAGGTCCGTTTCTTATACTGTGTTTCGCATTTTGATACCCACATATAGCTTGCTTAGCTCTGAACGTGGGGGCGTGGGGGCTAGACATGCTCACGCGTAGCTTGGCAGTCTCTCCCAAAGTGAACATGGAGCTTATTCGTTGGATGGGACTCCTAGCCGCCTCCCAGAAACTTCCCTTTCACTTGATTGCAGGCTTTTGGCCGAATTGACTCGTAGAGTACAATCCGTATAAACTAGGACACATTCACAACGAATACGCCTAGCGAGTATATGCCAAATCGGCGCCGCAGAAACAGGGAGTCCTTCCCCTGGATCCACCTGCGTCTCAGGGAAACATACGGTCGCCTTTGGACCGCGATTAACCCCCCTATCCGCTATCTGGGGACGCGCCACGTAGCCTCGCGACTAACCGGCTCGGAATTGTTCATGTGAGGGAGATCAATTCACAGCAACAGCAATGCATTTCAGCCATATGTAATGTTGCCCTAAAGACGGTCGTTGGGTCAGATTTATCGACCGTGGTGGGCCTCTTCATCCTCCAAAATCGTTGAGCGCACGTCTTCGGCGTTTCAGTGCGTAGAGCACATCAACAGTCGTGACTTTTTTTCGAATTCGAGTGTTTATTGTAGGTGACCGCTTCCCGGATAACATTCTCAAGAAACACCTTCAGTACTTCCCGAGTTTCTTCGTGTATACTCTGCGAGATGCGACTCAAACCACCTCGACGAGCGAGGCGATGAGTTGCCGGCTTGATGAATCATTGGATGTTGTTTTCGACCACTTTGTTATGGAGGTTAACTCCTCTTTTGCGGAGTGCTTTATCTCATTTTCCGCGTTCAAACTTACTCGCGATCGTACACCAGCACAAAGCCGTCATATGGGAAACGACAACCAACCGCCTCTAACATACCAGCGCATTGGGTTCTCACGCTGCAACCCTAGTCAATGTCACGACTGCATACCACGATTAAGGCTGGTTTTCGTTCAAAAATCTCTCAACTAGGATGTTCAGTGGACAAACTTAGCAGTGAATTATATTGTCCTAGAATGTTTTCGAACGAAAAATAGAAGATAATTGCTAGATAATTAGGACAAAACGTTGGTTGTACTTTATCTTCTGCTGCGATCCCCTTTAACACAGCCTACCAATAGAAGGTAAATCAATAAAAGAGATCGGTATACCGGTTTATGAGCTCAATTTTTCACTGTTTATAAAAGAGCTTCACCGATAAGCACGTGCGCTTCAAAGTGCTCAGTGCTCAACTTTCTGCAAATTTACATACGACCCTTATCGCTTACCCACTCAACATGATCAGTATGAAAGCAAAAGCTTTCTTTTCCTTTGTACCAATTTTCACGTTCTGGAGCAGAAATCAGCCGAATCGATGATCATTCTGGAATGAATAGTGTATTAACAACTTCAGCCTTGCCAATCGGAAACAAATAAACCTATTAATCTTGTTCACATGTTTCACATCTTGTTTCGTTGGAAACGCATTACCCATTTCTTTGCCAGATAAACCCGTTAAACTATTGTAGTTTCTCATCGACGAGGCCTGTGGTGACCAGTGGTTGGAGGAGCTCTGAATGCTCACTGATATCCGTTCGTTCAACGTCGCAACACAACAAATCCTTCTATTCCATTCGGAGTCGAAAAACTGGTGCCAAACTAAGACGGTAAAGGTAAAAAACACATTATCGGTCGTCAGGCCCTTGCAAGTCGTTGTAAGGATCAAATGTTCATTTAATAAATAGTACAATAGTAAATAGTATTGCCGCAACAATAACAGCAAAACAGGATCAGCGAACACATATATAAAAAATAAACAGTAACGATATGACAATATGTACAAACAACGCAAGGTGAAAGAAGGTGCATTGACGTGGCAACAAGGTAGTATCCTACGCAATGGACTGATGAAGCAGTGAGAAAAACAAATGGTACCTCTTACAAAGGGCGCGTCTAGCGCAGTGGTCGCTGGCGCCCTGCAATGCACATGGGATCGATACCTGCACCCCCAGGGCCACCAAGCCCTCAACCTCCCCGGGATCGTAAAATTAGTCCCAGACTAATCAAGGAGGGTAGCAGCACTGGCTCGATATATCGGTAGGCCACTGAGAGTCATTCTAAAGATCGGATATACACCCAATCATCTCTAACGATGCATGATGAAGTCGAATACATGGCTTATCCCTCACGGATTGATCAACACCGTCAGCTTTATTCTTTGGTGAATCTCTCTCCTCTTAATTCCCTATTTGCACTCAATCTATACGATATGCTTCTTCACTTATCTCTAAAGTCCTTTGATGTCGATAAAGGATTAAGCTGTCGGCGTTGACCAATCCGTGAGAGATGCGCCATGCATTCGACTTCATTAAGTATCGTTAGAGGTGATTGAGTGCATATCCGATCTTTAGAATGACTCGCAGTGGCCTACCGATATATCGAGCCAGTGCTGCAATCCTTCCAGAGAAGTCCGGTGCCAATTGCCGACCCCGGAAAGACGGAAGACTTGGTGGATCAAGGGCGCGGAAATCGATTCCATGAATGCATTGCAGGGCGCCTCCGACCACTGCGCCACACGCACCCTTGGAACTACTGGAATGAGGCATTATGGAAGTGCAAATAGTTGGTAGTCAATTGCACAATCTTTGCTTAGCTAATAACATCGTCCTCACAGCCCCAAGCATCACTCATTAGGAAAGAAAGCTTTGCCGACTTTTATAACAGCGTTAGGAAAATTGGTTCCTTTTAAATCTGACAGGAACAATATTTATGAGAGATTAATTTCGTACTTCTCAATTGTGGTCAATGGAACCAGTAACTCCGAAGGCTCCACCTGTCCCCAATCTAGTTTAGGAAATCAACACGATGAACGACTTATCCCCTAGAGTTGAACAGGGAGGGAGCGTGAGGCTCAGAAATCTTTCATGAATATCGGTAATCTAGTGAAGAAGGCCTAAAGTACTTGATCCCGTACCCTTCTTCTCGACTGTACGATTCTTTCTGCCTTAACTGTTGCGTCAGAAACCTGGTTGCTTTTTACGGGCATATAGGCTACGAACTTTACGGGTTACGAACTAGCTGGCACCTTAGAGTACTTTTGTGGCATTTCAATTACGGTTACCGAATTCTCTAGACCGGCCATTCTCACGCAGGGTTTTATAGTTACGCTTACTTTGTCGCTAATAAAGGGCAACATAAATGGGACTTTCTTTTTGGCCAAGTGTTTCGTTTTGGTGCGTCGCTTCCCTTCAAAACTTATCTCGTGGTGTAACTATTTCGTAGCCATTGGAGAAGGCTATTTACCGCCCCCAATTTCCCGGACTTCTCCCCCCGCTTTCTTTTCTTTGCACGCGCTGTTTGCTTCACTACTTCGCTTTCAGTGCCACTTCCTAATGTATCCGTTTTCGGCTTGGTTAATTTGAACTTTCAGAAATGGTAGTCAGCTTTTCTTTCGGTTTCTTTCGGGTGAACTTAATGTACTCTGACTGCTCATTCGGTAACTGAAAGCATTTGCTCATTTCCTCTTGTGTTGAGCAAATGACAAGGCAGTCGTCTATGTATCTACGGCAGAGTGATGGGCGAAGATGTTACTGGTACTTACATTTTAGACATAAATGTGATGACAAGGCTTCGTGCCAATCGTTCTCCTATTGCCAGCCCCTCTTATTTGTGCGTAATACCTCCCCTGACCATCTGAAGAATGAGCATTCTGGGCACTGCTTTTAAGAGTGTCATCAACTGCTGCTTCACGAAATCTCCTTCTTGAAGAATTGCTCGTTCGTGTTGTACATCGAGTATGATGATGTGGCTTCCATAGCGGAGTCACTCGGCACGTTTCTATAAAGGGCGGTAACGTCGATTGACTCCATCACCTACGCGTTGTTAGAACGCGCGTTACGTAGACGGTCGACGAACATCTGGGTGTTCGTAAGATGTTCTGGAAGGTGTTTTAATATCGGGGTAAATACCAATGTTAAAAATAACGTTGTTCTATCCATTGGTCCGTCTACACAACTAATGATGGGTTTAACCTTTAATAACGATGGATTGATAGGCACAAAATCATCACTGGATAGTAAACCCATGAGTTTTGATAAGTATAAGATGCGACATGTTGGCTCTTTTGCCATTATAACCCATTCGTTGTTTAATTTGCGGTATCGGCTTTAAAAGTCCTTCTCAGAAGATGGGTTGTAAATCGAAGCATCTTCAAGATGCTTTTCCTTTTTTCTGAACACATAACTGATGAAAGGTTACTAAAAACTCTCCACATTTATCACTAAGGGATATGGTTTTCAATCTTATCTGCTATTGTACTTCCCATATACCACATTTTTTGCAAATCTGTGGGTTTGGAGCGGTATCCCTTAGTGCGACTGATTAAGGACTTTGAAAGTTTCATTCGTAAAGATCAGAAATCTACCATTAACTTCATTATTGTTTTTTTTTGTCTAAGGAACTGTTGAGGAGGTGGTGGTAATGGTATTGCCCCCAGTTGTTGTTGTTCGCGCCTCTTCTCTAGCTTTTTTGCAGAGTCTACCTTGAAGTTCATGCAAACTACATACGACCCAACACAAGGCTACCTTAGAAATGGGTTCAGATGGTGAGAAACTTGGGTCCAATTATAATAAAGAGCGCGCACCGTCAGGGAGAGTCATGCCTCATACCACGGTTAGCCTTGAATTTTTCTTGCACATTATTTATCCTACTGTGACTTGCATGATGTTCGTTAGCGGTATTTCTGTACGCTCTTGAACCCGTGTTGTGCGATTTAGTCAGAAAGTCTTAGAATTTACCCCACAAAGTTACTTTAGCATTAGACCTAATAGTGTTGCAAATCAACACTCACCCGCCCACTATTCCTCCTCCAGAGGAGAACCTCCAAATACAGAGCACAATAGTTTTTTCTTCGTCTCGCACTTCTTTTAGTTGGCGAAAATCTTGCCTTGATACATAAACTTATTTCCACACTCTGCTCACTTGTTTTCGCGTCAAACTGTTCTGACGGCAGACCTCCGAGATGAAAAAAACGAAAGAGAACCAATGCTGTTGAATTGTTTGTGCAACTAGCAACTACAAACTTGAACGTGTCGCCCGCAATATCGTTGTTTCTTCTGAAGAGTTATTGTACCTTATAACATTGGTTTCAAGACACGCGATAATGGAAACTGTGCTGAAAAAAGAGAAGGTCATAGCGACCGGCTGCCTTGGACTGTGACAATTGTTGATACTAACTGAAGTGAACTTCTGAAGTATCCTTCGAGAGCTCACGGAAGATTCAGACTTAGGTGTGATCTCGAAAGGACTGAAATGTTACAAGAAAAGGTTCTACATATTGTTGCTATATAAATTGAACAAGCATACAGCTTTCATGAAACCTGTACATCTACTTTTTTTGAATCCAGAAACGATCGATGTTTCACGGTTTTCGCCACACATAATTAAAACCGATTCTGCACATCAACCAACGATGACTTTTTTCGTGCTTGGCACATATAATCAATTAAAATGATTTCTAGAATATCGCAGAATCCATCATAACAAAAAGGTACGGCCGAGATGTCGAAGAAATCCATTAACAAGCAAGATTTTCCAGAAACAATGCTGAAATGTTGGCAGACCTAGAACGTGGAGCTCCCCTCAAAGAGGAAATAATGGACCTCCCTGTCAGCTTAGCACTACGTTTGAAACCATTTCAACCACAATTTTAGAGGTATTTCTCAAAGGACTGCTACAACCAGTTTTCAAAGAAGAAAGCAATGAATTAACAATCATACAAACCTCATTATCAGTTTGTTTGTTACAGCTTCGCTCTTGAAAGCGGAGTTGAGCACGGTTGCGTTCGAGCGAGTCCAATTCTGCAATATAGCACAGTAGATCGCGTTGAAGGACGACGGCCGACTTCATATACGAGTATAACTCACGAAGGGTTGAAATAACACCGAGCACTCTAGAACGTGGAATAGCTCATAACCGCCTTTGTGACCACCCGTGTAATACACAAAATTCTATAATTTACCCTAACGGTAGAGACGGCAATTGCACGTGATCGCATGAGTTCGCGAATGGTGTAATTGCGAAGCGTGTGGGGACTAATATGTTGGTAAAAGAGAGCACGTGGTTGTGAAACGTGAAGTCAAGAATACAATGGACCTCATAGGACAACATGAAACAACGGTGATTCTGAAGCAAAAGTCATTATCCTCGAACAGAAGTCTAAGACATCAATAAGCGAACCCTTGGAGTGTTTTAGAAGAATTCAAAAAATCTAAAACTGACCAGCAACATACCTTAGGCTAATTTATTAACTAAGGTCAGAACATTTCCCACTCCTTTTAGGACTCTGTGAGGGCCGATCTACAACAATAACTGGAGGACTTTCCATGAATAAAAGGACAAGTGTTAAAAGAAGGTGTTTAGCATACGAATGAAATCTGTGCATTCAGTTTTTCTTCAACTTAGCTTATAAAGGTATTTGTCTGAGCAAATTACGTGAAAATTTGCCCTTCGCAGCCTCTCAAGAAGACGAAACCGCCGAAACGCCACCCACTATTCGATAAATCCTTCTACTAACAACCCCCTTTCTACTAAGAAAAAAGACACTGGTATTTATCTGCCTTTATTTTTAACTGAAAGATAATAATATCCGCGTTAACCATTGCAACACATCTCTGAACGCCTAAGAACTTTCAAACCTCTCAAAACTGAAGACAATTGAGATCCTAAAAATATATATACCCCCACGTATATATACATGTATGTATGTATACAAATATATTTTCATATATGTGTATAATTTTACCATAGCATAAATCCTGATGATGTTGGCTTATCAGTGAGAAAACGTTCAAGCACTGTCTTACATTCACACAAGTGGGATGATGCAATGACCAGCTGCAATTCTTCAAAAATTAAATGAAAGCGACGCGATTAAGGTTTTAAACCTGCAAATACGTCATAATGCTAAAAATGGTACACCAAGAGAATAAGACACGATTTCAGATAAGACACTGACACAGCGTACTCCTCTCAACATACCTATCCCTCAAAAACGCTCCTGGATTCTAGAGAAAAAAATATTTTCAAGCACAGCCAAATATTCAAAAGCTGTCTTTTATAGCAGAGTACTGCTGAGTGAGGTCCCTTCTTTCGGCGATGATCCACGCCAGAAGACTCGTCTTAATGTGACCACGAAGACCCACTCCTTCCTCTCAAGTGGAAGTGGTAGCAGCTAAATGAGAGATCTAACGATTATGGAGGATAAGTCAGAGCTTCATAAACCAGCTCATTCAACCTCTGCAACGTCGAATGGATAAAATGCCACAGTGCGTTATCATGGAGAAGGATTGATACTTTGGTGATGACCAATGCGGGGGTGCAGGTGATGATTTATCTGGTGCATCTCATCGATTTGCTTTGCTAGATGTACTACCCTGTCGCAGTGAAAAAAAAATCCATTTTTCTCACATCACAATACGGTGGACAAATGGGTCATTCTGCTTGGGCGTATGAAGTGCCGTCGATATCTCGCAACTACCATCCTACTGATAGTCATTAAGTTCCTGGTGCATCCATTTGTCGAGTTTCTTCGACTTCCCAGTTTTTCCTAAAATATTCCGAAAATGCTTCCACGAGTTTCTCGGCAAATACTCAAACATTTATGTTTATTTCCTCACAGGCTGCCCTTCAATTCACTGTCGTCAGAAGGATATTTTTGACCACTTTCTCGTTCAACGTCGTCTTCACCAGGGCAAAGTATTTGAAGGTTTCACAGTGCCTATGTTAACAACTCGTTGGTCCACATTTTATTAATATTTTGAGCAGAATGCATTGCATAGGTCCAAGTCGAATTCGCGGAATTAAATATGTTGAGATTTCTGTTTTGACGTTTGCGATTCTACCGTCTAAACATTTACCAGAAACTTTGTAAGTTATGCTGTAATTAAGCTCTACGGAACAGAAATGCGTAATATGAGCTTCTTGACGATGCACAGTGCCAAACTAGCATACGAAAAAACCCATCTCTAAAACTCATAAAAAAATGAGATTAAAAGTCTGACATTAAATTGCGAACAACCTAGTATGAAGGATTATCCCACAAGAGTCTCTTTTCGGCACAGCCCCCACCAGGACTAGAAACCACACTTGGCAAACACCAGGAAACAACAACGAAGCAGTCAGTCTATGCTCAGAACGATCGCTAGAAGGGAATCATTAGCATCGCAGTTCATCACGCTGCTCAACTCATCATCTTTCCCTACTTATAACACATTTCTATCGACGCAGATTATCGTCGCAACTAAAACGTCATCTTAAATGGATAAGCCTGGCTGGAGTTCTTCGTTGCACAATTTCTTATGGTTCAAAACGCTGAATCATTCTATTGCAGCAACTGGTTACAATAATAATAATAAACTTAGTAATCACTTCTGACAAACACATCAGACGTCTCAAGAGATACATCTACGAAACTAATTGCTACCTGCTTTAATTGTACTGGCACAACGTGGCAAAAAATGTCAGAGCATGTTCGATTAGCGGACTGACCACCCACAATTTGGTAGGCAAAGCATCTAAGAGTTGAATGAGATAGCCACTAACGAGTGAGAGAACTTGTATTCCCTGAACATTTGGTAATGGAATACAAATCTGATCAAGGAGAAGCAATATGTACTATCTTCTTCCTTCACTTAATTGACTGCTGCTTGTCATTCACTTCAAATTGTCTTGTCTTAATGCACTACTCACTTCACTCCCTCTATAAAGCCTACTAGTCGATGATTTTTATTGGCAAAGTAATCCACATAGCTCACTGAATGTATCAACCGGGGGCGCTGCGTGCGGACCCGCTGTGTTGCCGTATCAGAGGCCTGTTGTATGTCATGTATAGAGAAGGTTCTTTCCCACAAATAAAGTCACCTTTATAACCATTCTCAGTCCTCCCTTTTCTGTCACTTTAAATAAGTTACAATTTCACACTCGCCAGCACCAGGATGATTCTATTTCGCACGCATAATGTAATATTCTATAAATATTAACTACTTAACTACTCCCCCGATTGTTAATCACCCTTTGTATTCCTCTATTCTTACAGATTTTCATAGCCCTCTGACGCTTTGAATGCTGTGCTCAAAATAACCACTCTGTCAGTTTTATTCATTTGCCGAAACCACATGTTGCGCACATCCCAGCACTTCAACCACATGATTCGTTTCCTGGCATAAGTCATAGCGAAGGTCGTTGGATTTTACAGTGGATTCGGTTGCTTCTTGAGAATTTTTTCTCATCTTCATGGTCTTGGATACTTGGTCAAGTGGATTGACTCTTGAATGCAGGTGTAGTCCTAATAGGATGTTGTCAGGTCTTCTCCACAAACAGTCACCGGCTTTCCGTGAATGGGAGTAAGCTTTCCGTATAATGCGGTCCCTATGTGCTGACCAGGAAGGACTAGAAGGCTACGGTTGATTTGGATACTGTCGAACCAATGACTTCGTGCGTTTTTGAATGACACAACTAACCACTAGATTTAGCAACGTAATTATCCACTTAATGATATCCAATTTCTTCAACACTTTTGCAGGAAAAACATCAATGTCAAATTCGCCGTAAAAACATCCTTCAGCTCAGGAAAAAACATCTCCAAAGCGATGCTGGCAGAATGATTCCCTAACGGGTAATATATAGATGTAATTTCTACCAATCTTAGATGACAATGAGGAGACATTCATGAACTCAGAAACTATCGTTTCTGGAACGTAATGCCACATTATCTCACTCAGAAGAAAACATTTAAAACATTTCCTGCGAGGTTGATAGTAAGTTTTATTCTGGTAGCATTTCGACGTCTTCGTCTTCATCAGAGCCGATGGCTCGAGTCGATGGTCCACAATCGCTCGTCTTCTCGATGTGGCGTCTTCGTAGTCGTACCCAGACGGATCTCCTTCAGTGAACACCGCACGAATGAGGTATGCTCACCCCGAAGTGCTCTTTTTATAATATCTGTTGATAATAATTTGTTTTCCAACGGATAGTCCATCTTGCAGCAGTAGGTATTATGTTGGCTAGCGCGCAGCGAATAGCAAAAACACTCTGCAATAAATGGCAATCGGTTTAAAAATTGGAAAGGTAGTTAGGCAGACAAAGAGATAGTTTTGAGGATGTGAGGAGAGTCGCCTAAGAACCAAACACTATCTCAACAGTGGTCAAGCCCGATGATCAAGTGCAACTCATATTTCCCGCCAGGAAACCTTATAAAAAAAAACCTTATAGACACAACACTGACTTTGCTAACGACGTCATCGCATCAACGAAGAAAAACTCAAAACCACAATGAAAACAGCGAAACTCGCAACTTCTAGTAATTCCAAAACTACATTTACCACATGACCAGGGAAAAAAAATGAATTGAGATCACTGTGAGACGACAATCAATGCAATACATCACAAGCATTTAACGACAAGGGCATTGATAGAAGAAACAACGGAAACTCCAAAGTCCGTCAAAGTAGAGAACGACAAATTTATTTAACCACGTCACGAAATCTCAGCAAGTAAGACATAGACGGAAAGACTAACAAGCTCAAATATACTGGTATTACGAAAGAAATAGAGAACATCAACAAAAATCATCAAAAAAATAAAAAACCAACCTAAACATGGCCATATTTACAACGATCAATGCCGAGTTCAACGGAAAGTCGATGGTAGGAATAAAACACGACAGTGTTACAGTTTGCACCACCGTTCAACGGAGGATGACTTCATCCATCATTTTGTATGGTTGAACGTGTTAGAGAAACGGTGTAAACGTCATCAATGAAAACATGATGCAACAAGTTGCAAAAATGAGAAAAACAGAAGAAAAATGAACCACATAGGGTCTGTAACTATGAATATTCACGTCAAAGATTTTCCAAAGTTAGACATCCTATCTTCAAACGTTATAATTAAATAATTAAATGGAAGAAAAAGAGGTCCGCGTAAGAAAAACACCTTTCTCTGCTGTTCTACTTCTCCGAAGCAACTTTTTTTCCTCATAAAAAATTGGGCCCTCTTAGAGAAAGATCAGTGGGTCATGCCAGTTTTTTTGTGCAGTTTGAACAGACTAGTCTCAATCGACAATGAGGTACTGAGATTTTAGATCAGTTACAACGGAAGAAAGATGTTGCAATAAAGTGGAGATAAGCATCTCCAAACATCTGAACGAAAATGAAAGCCGTGCGACAAAGTCATCTGGACATTTTGAATCTGCTTGAGAATAAAATGCGACCTCAAAAAAGGTGACGCATTGTTTTTTCAAACGTTTTCAGAAGTAAAATGAACTCGTTCATCTTTACTAAACCATTGCCTGCAGTTTCTAATACCTAGTCCATGGAACAACAAACAAATGGAGAGGAGTAAGCTCAAATCAGTTGGAGGAGTACACAGTGCAAAAAATCTACCGGTAGGTCACAGTGTTAGCCAGCAAAGCAACATGGCTCTTGTCAAGCCCAATAACATGAGCCTGCATAGTAGCTATGATTTTATTGATAAAGCATGACGTAGGAACATCGCTACCAAGAACGTTTAAGAAAAATATCCATTTCACCATAGTGTGAATGCGTATAACAAAGAGCACTTCTGCCATAATGACAGCATCACTGGTATTTGTAGAGCGATCGTCAATCCTTGGTTGAGATAGTACAACATGTACACTTCGCTTCATTCAACAGTGGTAATGAACTCAATTCCACTCTTACCATTAGCATAAACCACGTAGTCCGTGAACGTATCCTGGAATTTTTTTTACTCTACAAAGAAATAATAACAAACGCTAGCAAAAAAATATGCATGGACCTCGTTTCTGAGAAATGTGAAAAATCTTAAATAGTGAGTGACTTATATCTGCTAACTACCTTTTGCAGCGCCTGTTTCATGATTTTGACGTTGACAGATTTACTGAATTTGGAACTAGGCGGCGGGCATGTCACCATCGTAGAGTTAGTGACTGTAGAAAACAGGCACTTAAAGTTTTCGACCAACACTTTTTTGAAAGAAGCGACCTAGATAGTTCAGAAAAAATTTCATCAGCAGAGGAAAATTACGCAGTAATGAAAAAAGCAACAGATGGAAGAAGTAACGTGCAGGATATAGCTTATTTACAAGTGCGTTCGCGAACACGCATGCAATTTCGGATGTACGAAATTCACCAGAGGATCTGACGCTCCAGATATGGAATGCCCATTCCCTGAACACTCTAAACATCAGTCAAAGTATTATAAAAAGCTTTATGTGCATTCTTGTCTTGTTCTTGCCACACAACGTCACGGAGTTCCTAGAAAATAAATGATAAAGTGTAGTACAGCTCTCGGCGCTGAGGGATGCGCATTCATTCGACTTCATTATGTATCGTTGGAGGTGATTGAATGCATATCTGGCCTTTACAATGACTCGCCGTAGCCTACCGATGTATCAAGCCAGTGCTGCTATCTTCCCAGACGAGTTTGGTTCCAATTTGCTGGCCCCCGGAGGGATGGAAGGCTTGTTGAGCTATGGACGCGGGGATCGATTCCGCGTGTGTGCCGCAGTGGGGCCTCCAACCACTGCGCCACACGCGGCCTATATGTCTGAATGATGGCAATAGTAATATCGAATAGTCATTTATCGAATTGTTAAAAAACACGTTTGACATATGGGAATGAATGACTGAGCGTCCCTAAACAAAGTTAATCATCTGTACTTGCTGTACTGCAGCTGCAATTATTTCACAGACTACGGTATGAGACTCGCACGTGCCACCACGTTCGAGTAAGACCACCACCATGGACAACGATTGCAAGGCAAAGAAACGAGTGTCAAATGTGCTAGAGTCCGTGCACTTACCGTGCAATTATTCAAACAAATATCTGAACAAATTACATGCACTATAATAGCATTGACTGTAAACTATACACTCATCAGCCCAGCATTAGCAATCCCAACATTTCCCGCAGTCCTTTGCTATGTTATGCATGCCACTCGAACTCCTGTCTTGGAGATGGGACAAGTATTTACACAGTTTGAAGTGCAATGGTAAGTCACTCGCTCTACGGTAGCGTTATTCTCGATAACCTAATCATTTTGGAGAGTGCTTCTTTTTTAGATATTTGCTTCATATGTTACAAGCATGGTAATCTGAAAAAAATCACCTTTTTGCGAGGTCGTCATAGTAAGATTTTCCCATTGGGAGATTCTAATGATCAGCGGCGACATGCTTTTTTCCGAGGAATGGATGAATTTCACTAAGAGATGCATGAGGAAGAAGGGATTCCACTAAAAATTTTTCACTCTTTTTTAGATTCTAACCCGGCGAATCTGCTTTGAACTTTTTAATCACTACTGTCGTGACCTCCCAACAGTTTACCGCCCCATCATAGCTGGGAGGTGTTCCTGGGCGTTGGACTGCGATGTATAGCGAAGGGATTCGTCCTACTACAGGGGCTCCCAAGCTGCAAAGGAGTCCGGCGTTTTCATCAGAAAGCCTAGCTAAGAGTAAACCAATACTAGAATCCACCACCGTCCTGGTATTGAAGTCGCATGGTGGCGAATCTCCCTCTGATCCACAAAGGCTGCGACTGCCTGCGGTGGTAAAGAACTGGAGCAGAATTTGGCCAGGCTGACTTCGGGATTCCATGGAACCTGTACCACCTCTCACCTGTAGTCCCGCTGATCATCGAGTGACCCGAGCGGGCGCCAGTAAGTCTTCCATTTTTCCCTGTCGCGTGCAAGAGTAGCCCAGTGGGTTCTGCTCGCTCTAGGGACATGCTAAGCATCACATCATTCTCTAGGCTTTTTCGTGAAGAACTCTCACCATCGAGTCGGTGGCCTTCCTGCAGTATGTTTGACATCCCGAGGAATCCAGTCACTGGTGGCTCTTGTCGATCGGTTGTCATTCATACGCATTACGTGTCCGGCCCACCTTATCTTCGACAGTTTGGCATTCAGAACAGCATCTTTGATTTTTGATCGTTGACGCAGGTCGGAGATTCGGATCTCTTCCCTTACTTGTGTGATACGTTATACACTTAGCATCCTCCGTTCGACTGCGCGCTCAATAACGCTGAGTGATTTTTCATCCTGTTTACGCAGCAACGTGGTTTCTGACGCATGTTAGGGGTAGAAAGTACCGTTGAGTAGAAAAGGTGGACACGGAGTGGAGTGTTCTTTGTTGTCCTCACCTCCTCACTACATCCTTGATACTCTTGAAAGCTCCCCAAGCCGCTCGTTTTTCTCTGCTCAACTCTGGAGCTAAGTCGTTCAACATGTTGATTTCCCGACCTAGATAGACAAAACTGGAGCATTCGGAGATATTCGTTCCGTTGAGCGTGAATGGAGCATAGAAACCAATCCGTTCCTCATGAACACCGCTATTGTGAGATTTAGTCGAAGACCAATCTTTCCACAGGCGTTATCATAGTCCGCAAGCATACGCTCCGTTTGGCTAATGTTTGGGGGTTATAAGGACGATATCATCAGCAAAGCGAAGATTGTGTAACTGCTGACCATCGATTTACACTCCCATATTATCCCAATACAATGTTCGCATGATGTTCTGGAGGGTAGCTTTGAATAATTTTGACGAGATGGTGTTGCCTTGCCTAACCCCCTCTTTTGACCTCAATGTTAATATAGTTGTAGAACGGTGATGTCTTGGTTGTGAAATTTTTTTTATAGCTCACGAAGAACCTTTATGTAATGAGTAGGGACTCCTTGACTGCCAAGGGCTTCCATGACTGCTTCTATCTCAATTGAGTCAAACGCCTTCTTTAAGTCGATGAAAGTGAGACAGAGTGATCTTTTGTACTCTCGCGATACTTCAATGAGCCTTGTTATCGTGTGGATGTGGTCCATCGTACTAAATCGTTTTCGAAACCCTGCTCGTTCACATGGTTGTCCTTCGTCCAGTGTTCTGTCAATCCTGTTTAGGATAACTCTTGGGAATAGTTTGTGGATGACAGAGAGTAAGCAGATTGGGCAATAGTTGCCCATATCGTTTGGACCACCCTTTTTGAACAATAACACGGTCTTGCTGGTCTTCCACTGAATAGGGACGTTGGATTCAGACAGGTAACGTGTGAAGAGCCGAGCCGTGTTTACGAGGACTGGCGGAAGGTTTTTCAGGTGTTCTGATCTTATCCCTTCCGGACCTGGTGCTGTTCGATTTTTCATCGACGAAATGGCATGTCGGATTTCGGAAGGGAGAACCGGTGGTACAACATATCCATCCTTCTTTATTTCATGTGACGGAAGGTGGACGTGGCTATCGAAGTGATCTGAGTAGTATTGGCGAGTGATTTTCTCCATTGCCTTTTTTGGACGCTGTAACTGTTCCGACTGGGCGTCGGAATGCAATCATCTTGGTCATGTAATTGGCGAAGGTTCGGTGGGCTTTGGTAATGCTTTTCCCACCCTCTGCACCTTCGACCATTACTGTTGCTCTTCGCTCTTTAAGATCTTCTTTAATCGCCTGTTTGCATTGTTTTGCAAGTTCGGATGTTAGTTCGCCGCTGCCTACAGCTCGTGCCATTCCACGCTGGCGTATCAGCTCGAGTGTTTCTGGAGACAGACGTCTTTTGGTGACTTTCGAACTCTCAGCTTTCATAGCGCTAAAGTGAAGATGTAGAATGAGCCGATCGTATTCTTCGTCGATGTTGTCGAAAACGACATCTTCCCAACAGCCGACTAATAAGTTGAATAAGTCCCAGTTTATGGTGGTTCTGGGACTTCGATTTTTGAATTCAGCGGCTTTTTCTCCCTTCCGCGAGTAATAGAATCTTGCACGAAGGAACGACAATGGCTTAACCAGAAAATCTCCGAAAAATGGTGCCTATGTTGGGTCTCACACAAACAGTGAGAATGGGCCATTCAAGTATCAAGTAAGCATAAAGTTTTAATCTTTGCGGTGACAAATTTTTAGGAGATCTTTTCCTTACAGCGAAGTCAACGCATCTAGCTTAATTTTAGCTTTCCAATGTATTTGCTAGCGGCAAGCATTATGAATGGAAAAGTGCCAACCATATCCTTCAGCGGATGATGAACAGAAAAGACCGGTATGTATCTCTTATGGCTCAATAGGACCATGGACGATGGTTAGAACGAAGGATCTGGCATTATCAGTATTTCCTAGAGTCAACTCCGTCACTGAATGTGGCAGAGTTTAATGTTCTTCCTTTTAGACTACCACAACGACGTTGAGTCTTTCTCTTTCACTTTCGCATCTCTTTCGCTTCAAGAAAACCTAGAAATTCAACTGTAGAGGAACGCGCTGTCGTTTGGGAACATGAGGACCATTAAAAAAGCGTTTGTAATGGGTTTCGAATACGTTTTTAACTGAAGAGCTGGTAATTCAGCAGTGATTCGAAGAAGGAAGTCAATGTGTCCTGTTGTAATAATGGTGCCGTACATTCTTAAGTGTTTCTCACTTTGTGTGGAAATCTTTTACCATATCTCTGCTCGAATCACTAAACATCTGGCTTCACACCGCATTTCAAAACCTTGACGCAAGCTATACAGTCTACAAAATCGCTACGATGAAGCAGTAAATCAGTGAAGAACACCGATGTAGTTTATGCAATCGATTTTTTTCTTTTTTCTTTATTTTTTTAAAAGCTGCTGTTTCGGTGGTGCCTATAAGATATCCTTTGTACGCCATTTTTTAATAGAAGTGTTTAGGTGAAGACGAGGGATTTTCTTGAAATTTTCAACGTTCAGTGCCTGGTCAACCCTATTCTCTCGTTGAGACTTGATTGAATTTCCTTGAAGGAATGCTTAGTATTTCTCAAATATGATGATGTCGACCTTCTTCGGAAGGTAGTAATCATAAAGAAACTTCTAATACTCGACATATCCATCGTAGAACTCACGAGTTACTTTATATAGAATCCGCAAACTTAAACTACGTAAGCAACCGATTAGTCGATTGAATGAATATTTGAAGTGAAAACTGGTTACAGTCTCAATTGCAATGTCATTTCTTCGCACATCACTTTAAGATTCTGATGCATAGTGGTTTATGACGGAAATTATAGGGTGGATAAATAGAAAGGACGAAATTTGTTCCTTACTATAATTCCTATGCACTCTTTAGTTCAGTCTGACTGTTTCTGTTTTTCTGCACGACTATAGGTTTTTGACCTTAAGTTCTTTTTCAACTCAAACATTTCAATCACCAAAGCCTTCGAAGGACTTTCATTTAATACCACTCATTTCTACTTTCTGTGGACACACTGCTTTAGGTGCAAGGCGCTTTTAGAGTCTCATTTTTTTAATGCCTATTGGCGACACAAGGGTTTTATTAATCATTATGGCAAAAGGTCTAAGTTCCTCGGAAAAGACACTTTGTTATATACTACGACTGCAAACGGGTTTTTAGTGCAACGATTTCGTCTACTCTACCCATGCCATTCCATACATCCTCGTTTATATGGGTAAATTAGTTCAATTTCTGCAAACATCCATATAGTGAAAGAAGAAGGCATCCAAGAAACTTTGCCTTAAACGATCTGTACTTTTTCTTCTTCGATAACGGAGTCTCGCGTTCACTTTATGAACAAATAAAATATTTGTATGTAGACCGGCAGATCTTTTCGGAAAACAAGATTGGCATAGCAGAGGTACCAAGGAGAGATTACCACTATCCTCATCACCTTCCTTTCGTGGGAACGTGACGAACTCCTAAAAGGTCATCTGGACATCCGGTATCTTCTAAACTTTTATTTCTTCTGCATTCTCTACCATTCAAATTCCTTCTCGCACTGATGACTTTAACATGAAATTTAGTAAATGATTAGATTACCCTCATTAATTCGGTATTCCTCTTTGCACATTTTTTTCTTTCGTTAGCGATCTGGAAGATCGTCGTGGCGGTTTTCCGATGGAAGTCTGGTTGACGGCAGTCTTCCGTCTATCATGATTTTGCGCCTGTTCGGAAACCGTTCTAATACTGATATATTAGAACTGTCGTAGAAGTGAGTAAGGAATCCCAAATTCTCCTCGACAATTTCCTCGTAAACGGTGCTAAAGAATAGCTTGCTGATGATGGTGATAACACAATAAGATTACGATGTCGACAGCTGAGAAGACCGAATTATGACCATTCAAACAGGTTCTAGAGGACACAGAAGAGGGAAGGAAACGAAGAAAGCAGCTGCTGATCGAATAGAAAGAGATCGAAGCAAGCGAAGAGAACGAATTCGTCGAAGGTATTTTAGTACGGAATCTTACAAAAGTTGAATGCATGTATAACGGCAATATAAGATGTTGAAAAAATTTCAAAAACTCCGTCTCACCAGTGAGTTTTTAAGGTTGAAAGTTGCTCAACAACGTTACATAACTTTTTCAGGATAGTTAAAACATAAGAGTCGAGAGATCCTGCAAAAAGTGGAACTGCTTGAGAGAAACTACTGTTTCATTAGACTCAAAAAATTGTTCAACGTTTCTTTAGTTCACTACAACATAATAAGTAATTAAAAATTTATTTGGCACGCTTTCTTCAAATGAACGGTGCGATATTTTCGAGAACACAGACTTCTAACTTGTTCCACTCTCCTTCATTTCCAGTTGAAATGATCGTGACCTATGAATCTGTTTATGAAAACTAACGTTGTGAGCAGCGCAATAGTTAAAGATGTTGACGAGCATATGCATGACCGTTGGTTTAACCCCATCACTGGACCGATGGAGCGGAAACGTGGCTGAGAGAAAAGTGGGCCGAGGGCCTGTATTGATCCGACAGATAGCACGTGAGCCACTCAAAAGGATGGTCGAAGGTTCGAAACCCAACTGTGGTTCTGAGAGTGCCGTTTCAGCGGTTGTAAGAATGTGACAGAAATGCAACATGCGTCTACTACGGAAGTGTTTTCAATTAACAGTCTACTGTTAACTGTCAATTGTCATCTGAGGCACAACAAATTTTTTTGTTATCAAATGGTGGGATACCACACATCACATTGTGCGGATCCAGTACGTTCTGCGCTCGATCCGTCTCCTCCCATCCAAATTGGCGGAGCTGTTCGAACTTTTGCATGTGTGTGGTTACTGTTTGCAGACTTTCCTTTTATGAATGTCGTTGAATTGTGGTCAACTCGATTCTTCCTTGAGGCCTGGAATAACAATGCTGGAATATTTCAAAGTTGACTGTAGCGAGTTAGTTGATCCTAGGCTCTCCTAGCACCAACTTCCTGATCCCGAAGGGAGGGACAGGCTTGGTGAGTCAAATATGAGATCGCAGAATAGTTGTCATGATAAGCACCACCAACACCACTGCGATGCCTACTTGAACGTGTGAAAATAAACGGCCGAAAACAAAAACGTAACATTATGTGAGGAAGTACATGGGAACAAACGCTAGCAAACCTACACTGTTGGCGAATCTAACGTAAGAGATGTCTTTTTTCAATTTTGTTCCTGTTTTTGCTTTCTATCTGGTTTTATTTATTAGAAAAAAAATCATAGAAATATGTCATCTCTCATCTATTACTTATAATTCCGTCAGGGTCCCGATTGAATGCCATTCGTCCTAATTGCTCACCATGGACTCTCGCTTGTTAAGGGGCACGAAACGCATCACACTTGGAGTGTTATGCTGCTTTAAATTGTTTTTCGACGAGAGGTTAATCTCAAATATCTCGCTAAGTTCTACCGTTGCTCTGTTTTAACTCTTAGCTGTGCTTCCAGATGAAAAAGCTTAACTTCTTTACGAAGTGAGACTATGCGGAGTTGTAGAAATGAATCTGCCGTTTCACGTCGAAGTTCGATATTCAGGAATACCTCAAGCCGTGGAGATGGAAAGCCGTTGTGAGGATGGAATGGGGTGGGACACAGACGAGTGGAATTTTTAACGATCCTTCGTGAAGTTGATGATTGACGGATCACATGTGCTAATATTGAATAATGTTAAGAGTATTAACCACAACGATCCCAAGATATTCGCAAAAGTTGGACTCTACACTAGATCGAAGCAAGATTACCCTTTTCGAGGGCTCGCGTATCACACACTACACCACGGAAGCTCTTGCTGTGCGTTTCTCCTAGCTAGTTCTCTACCTAACGTTACCGTCAACATTATTATTAGTTATTAATTAATAGTATTAATAAGTATAAGTACTAATAGGTTCTAATAAAATTTGTGCTACATAATTTTTGAAGTCCCAGGTAGGCGATAGACACAAATAGTTGATAAATACGTATTATGTTCGCCTGTTGTGGGTTCGGATATGTGTTTCTTACTGCCGCAGTTTTCCACAGCAGTCTTAATAACAATGTGGTCTAGTTTTGCATTGCTGTTAAGTCTATACGTCCGAACATTCCACGCCTTCTATGACCTCCTTAGGGATTTGTAAATACTGACTCTTTTAATCGATCTCTAACAAAAATGACTGCCGAAAAATCTACTGGGCGAATTTAGCACTGCCTAAATATCAGTTTTGTATAAGTGAACGTTCTTGACTATACAGTTCATTTTACTGGTTATTAGCTGTTGTTTTGAAGTATGCACTGCAGCTTTGTGACCGTCACTCGGACTCGAGAGTGAAGGGCAAGCTTGAGTCTGCACCGAACAAAACCGAGGAGCCGTCCGAAACCACGCGCTGTTCGCAAACACCTCTTGACGTGTCATGCTTCAGGTTAAGCGGGTTGTCGAGAGCTGACTTTACATGTTTCATTTGTATAACTACGTGGAAGTCGATTTTCGTAGAACGCCATCGCAGACGCATTTCGTAGAGGTGCCGACGCCGTGTGACCCGGCTTCGAGGAAACACTAAGGCAGAGATTGCGTGGACCTTCAAATTTTCGTTTCCTGACTGAAGGTAAGATTACGCCTTAAATAACCAATTGCTTTCACAATAGAACCATAACGGGTAGTTTATAAAAGGATAAAGCGTTCAGCGTTGATCACTCTTTCATGTATGCGCCTTATATTCCAGTTCAGTGAGCACCGTAGAGGTAAGCGAATGCATATCTTGCCTGTAGAATGACTCGCGGTGGACTACCGATTTAAAGTCGGTCGAGTGTTTGGTCATCCTAAAGCATGATGTTGAACCTATGACCAAGTGTGTGTTGTACAGGGAGCTTCTTACGACTGCGCTGTACGTGTCCGTGAAACTATGCTGTCTAACCTAAAATTACCTGAAGAATTTTAAAAACCTCGGATTCTTTTTGTTAAACAACTGATGCATATGTTACCAAGTAAGTTTACACTGCTTATTAATGAATTCTGTAGAATTCGCCCTACCTAGGAAGAAAGCAGCTTCTTTGTGCATTGGACAACTACGCTGATGGGTGTGATAATCAAATTTCGAATTTGATATCGGCTTTTATCCAACATCGGATGCCACTTGTACAAAAAATTGGTAAACTCTGCCTTGTGCAAATAAAGCATTAGGTTAACAGTCACGTTCGTCTCGTTTTTTGCAAAGCTCGCCATTGTAATTTTGTTTTGCAACAGGTTGAATTTTCGGCAGGACGTTGTCATCGTGGTAAAAGGGTGAAGGGGAAGTTCAGTGTTGGTATGTGTTGCGGTAATTTGTGTATATATATATATATATATATGTGTGTGTGTGTATGTGTGTGTGTGTGTGTGTGTGTGTGTGTGTACGTGCGTGCGTGCGTTCGTATGTGTGTGTGTGTCATGGCATGGATTAGTCGTGTGCTACATTCCTTATACTAGGTGGCAGAAGATTGTGAGGAAGTGACTTCCAGTTGTGCTGTCATTCTCTGCGGCTTAGTCCAGGAATCCATAAAAAATTCTTAGTTGCTTATGCTGGTTATTACCAGCTCTTGTTAATGTGTGTTCACTATCCTTTTTTCCATGCAAATAGTGATTATTTAATTTGTATCTATTTCTTTTTAAATGGCCCTGCATGGGCAAAACGTCATAATACATAATGCATTTCTGGTAACCGAAAACCAGGTCGGTCAAATATAAGATTGCTTCTGAGCGACAGTTACTTGGATGCGAGCAAGTAAATGAAGCTTTGAACCATAGTTAACAGGTGAAAACGCTGTTTATCTACTAAAGGATTCTGGTGTGTAAATTTTTTCGTAGTCTTTGGTGCGGTTTTACACACTGCCCTCGAATTCTGAGTTTTTAAACTTGCCAGAAAAGCCATCTTTCATTCCGCAGAGAGAAACAGCCCAAAAGTAAATGCATTGGTTACCAACTAACCGGCAAGTGCTAGGGGCTTAAAAGCTGGATTTTCGCTCCGACAAAAGTGTGCGATCTATATTAAATCACTTGGTCTCGTAGTCCTTTCAGTTTAATAGTTTAAAAAAAATCTGGCAATTTTTCACGATTTTTTAAAGGATGTTTTCAAACTCATATAATGCGCATTAAAAAAAATTCGGAGAAGGTCGAAAGTCGGTCCGAAGTATTATCCTCATGGTCGAGCTGTATGGTCAACCGTGAGATGTCCACTAAAGTTATCTATATCGTTAAGAAATAAAACTATTTGTGTACTGTGGCTCCCAAGTTTCCGCAAAGTCGACAAGGAATTAATCTGCGAAGACTAAGCAAAAAAGTAGCAAGTTAGATAAAGGAGACAAGTTCTTCTTAAGATTCGGCTGATAAATTTCCCATTAGCTTCAGACTACGTTTTTTTTTGCTGTTTCTCTGAAAAGTTCTTCGTAAGGTTTAGACCTCTTTATCTTGTCGAAGTTCTAATGGCTATCCACTGAGTCCATAAGGATGGAGGAGTTGTTGAGCCTTTAGCATGGGCTCGAACTGATGGCTTGACGTAATGTGTATCGCAGAACACCTCCAACCACTACTATGCAGCTTTAAATAAAAAGCTGCACCACAAGTTGAGCTTTTATGCTGGATCCACCTTCTTGGTTGCGAGATCCTTCTAGCCAGATAAGTTTATCATATAATGCGCTACGAAATCCTATGCGTAACATCATTTGTGCATGACTGCACAAGCGAATTCTTGCCACTCTGCTTCTGTAACATCCGTGATAGCCACTCATGATCATCATTTTCCAAGCTGATGTTGTAGATGCCAAACGTGCCCATCTCGTCACATAATCGGGAATTGCCACTCTCACTGCACAACATTGTCAATCATTTACGAACCCAATTTTTCTAGTCTTATCTTATGTTCCATTTATCCCTTTCTCTCCATAGTTGGGGGTACAACTTTAATTTTTTTCGCTCTTAATCTCACTTTATTAGTCCGGGCTTTTCGTATCGGTTCCGCAATTGGCTTAGTTTTTATATGTACATATGTGCAAAATTCTAATTTCCTAAGTTAAGTGTTTGTGTCTTGGGACGAATGAGATTTCCTCTTTTCAGATCCTAAGAAAACAACGGCTGTTTATTTAACCAGCTGACTTATATCGGCTGCATCGACACTAGGTGACCTGTTCGCCGCAACTTTGCTAGACGATGTATTCACTCAACCAGGACTACCTGATATTTCCCTGCTGCCTCAACAGTATGTTTAAAATAGACCTGTCAACAGAGCAGGCGAGCATTCTGCCCCCTGGCCCACGGACGGTAGGTAAGCAGGAAGGAAGCCCTAAAACTTTATGACATGTGGATTTTGACATACAGGAGGAGATTTTGAAGTAGGGGTTACGATCCTCGTACAGGAGTCGAAAACAGAATCGCGCATAACTCTCGAGGCTTTCTGGATTACTTCAAAGAATCCAAAAATGAACCGCAGGGAGAAATGCCTCATTATCAGACCTGATATGGGGCAGTGTATAAGCCTGTTATTCTGATGAAATGGGCACATTACGATTCCATGTGAACTCTGTGCAGTTGGTCTCTACGGGTGAGCGTGCAAAGAAGCTATTCTGTGTTCAATTTCATTGAAATCGTGGTTTAACATTTTTCTCTGTTTGCTTATGGAGGTGTTTGGCAGGGTAGATTGCAGTTAACTTGACCTTTCTAGGCTCTCAGGAAGGCGAAATCCGCCGAAACGTCAGCTTGTTCTTGAATAAAGAATAAAATAACACCTCGCGCTTGCTCAACACGATTATATAGGATTATTTTATGACATTCTTCACGAAGCATACCAAAGCTTCATTGTTCAGCATGGATAATTCAACCATGAATGTGTCAACTTCGACTGCTCAGCAAAGTACTCTGCTTGGAATCCGCAGTACATTCAATCAGGTGAATCCATTTTAGGTATGAATTGATATACTCGTTATCG
This sequence comes from Angiostrongylus vasorum, assembly GCA_018806985.1. Lineage (NCBI taxonomy): Eukaryota > Metazoa > Nematoda > Chromadorea > Rhabditida > Metastrongylidae > Angiostrongylus > Angiostrongylus vasorum. The sequence continues at coordinate 156,154 of JADANN010000410.1, forward strand.
CATATGTTATTCTAAGTTATGAATTGAAGCTCTGTGTAAGCATGACTGATGGATGGGTGGATAACTGACCGACCTGTCGAAACGGTGTCATTGCTGGAATATGCGCCATCCGAACTGTCCAATATAACCCACTCATTTTGCAGCAACAGACAATAACAATTTTCTACTGATCTCAGCATTGAACATTGATCAGTTGATCACTAAATCGGTTCGCCGTTTCCTTCATTAGCAAACACGAGGATGTTCCTATACTCTTTATTCGCAAAAGCCGATGTTTTTGAGGATTTCGCCATTTTCAGGGCCAGGAATCGTCAAGTGGACTGCAAAACCGTCCTGTCAAATACCTCCATAACCCAAACAGAAATATCGGAAGATCTGGATTTCGACCGCTCCGGAAGCAGAACATGTTTTTTGCACATTCAATGCTTCCCATGAGTCTTCTACCAAGTACTCCCCATAAAGTCCAACCGCACGGGGTTTACACGGATGGATAATTTACCTACCCCCGCACTCAAACATCAATCTGCAATATTGCGTGGTCACACATAACAACTACCCATTCCTCTCTGCTCCTCGAGTTTATATGGAATGCCTGGAGAATTTTGCTCCAGAAATTCTTGATTTCTGCACGTAGATAATAACCTCTACTTTATAATCTTCTCTGTTATGTACACTCGTTTAGCTAATGTGTTCGGTGCATCATGCTTTACTATAGGTCAGATAAATCGCACCTGAACTCATGCAATCACCTTCTTAAGAGCTAAGGCATATCAAGTTTTGCGTTATGCATAAACAGTTATACAAGCGGTCGCGATATAGCCGGTGTCTTAGAATATTCGTTGTTGTTTCAATTACTGTTTTAGAATCCTTGACTAAAAAACCCGCCCTTTTCAAGAAATTTTGTGGCTGCGGTTATCTCGTTAAGAAGGGCAAGATTGATGGCATGACACGAAAAAATTTGTCTATTTCCTTTTCTGTGGAGCAGTTGTCTCTATGTCCATAATACACTAATGGCCTAATATCGAATACTGGATCTTTTATTTCTGACTAAATCAGAAGGGGTTGCAGCCAGTCGCTGTCCATTGCCAACCCTCTAATTTTCGTGTAGTATTTTTTCAAGACCGCATGAAGCGTTTAGCAGTTTAAACACTCCTTTAGAAGGGTTATGAGCTGCTGAATCGAGAAGCCATAAATTTTTTATCGCCTTTTCACACTGTAGAAGGAGCCGAGCTTTTGATAATGGTTTCGTACCAGTTTGGGTATGCATATGCTAGAAATCAGAAAATCTTACCTTATTTGCCCCCGAATACGTGAATGCCGTAAGATCCTTGTTCAAAGAAGGATCATTAGTTTGTCACGGAAGACATACTACATCTGTACAGCATACGGGTACATGGTTGATGATGTATTGTGATCTGAGGAGAAAATTTTGCTTTCAGGTGAAGTGCAACGAAAGCATTTGAAAACGTGCAAAGACGGTTTCAACAATCGCGAATCTTTCACCTCGTGTGGAGTGACGATTGTGCTCACGGTGGTAATTTAAACAGATTCATAGATGTACTACCTTAAAAAAGACTCCACTGCAGTCGAAGTGGAAAAAAGCGTTTGGATAATCCTTGATTTCTGTCTTAGAGTGATATTGTTAGCACACACTGTAATGCCAGAACATAGAAATGAAAATTTATTTCTAGGGAAATGGTGGATCAGTACTTCCCTAACAGAGAAATCCTCCTGATGTTAAGGAAATCATGATTATGCATAACACCAAGAAAGGTGGAAAACCGGGACTAACGAAAAGTATAGAGGACAAATATGTTAGAAAGCATCTCCTTTAGTTCTTCATGCCTGATTAATCTTCATTCTGCTAATCTGTAGTAGAGCCTGCCATATATATAGTAACTACTCCCTAGTCAGTTCCTATTCTCTGTATTATCATGTATTTCCCATATGGATTGTGCTTAGTACTTGCCACATTTATCCTTGTTTTGTACACTTCGTACTTCTTTCACATAAACACTCTGTATAGGGCTCACTATATACTCTGTACCTGTACAGCTTCTTGAAGCTTTCACATGAAGACACTGTAGAAGCTATTCCAAAGCTTCCACATTTGCTTTTCCCTACAACCTACACTGTACAGCCTTTATGAACTTCTCTTGCAAAATTTCTAGAATAGTACTATGAACATGAGCTCTAGTCTCATCTGTAAAAACCGCACCTATTGTAAAAGAAATATTAGGAGCATTTTGAGTTAGCTGAGTTTTAGTTTCGCTCAGTCTCACATAGCTTCATCAACTACTATTCATTACCTTCCTGAATATCGTCAGATTGTTTAGTGTAGCTTAGCTATTATTCGTATAAACGATTATAACACAATTTTGAGATTGGGCCTTTTGGCTACGTTAAAAAAGTTGCGCGTGGTAAAATTGTACCAAGGAGAGCATTTTAGCTCGAGATAGTAATTATTCGTTGTCGAAGATCGACTCGAGGAAATATTCCAGTGGCCAAGCAAAACAGTATCCCTAAAGACAGGTAGAGCTAACGTTAACCTTTTTCTGATAGACAACTGTCGTTCATTTTTCCCAAATTTCAACCACAAAGCCACGGACTTGCTCTATCCTAGAGATGTAACTGCTGCTATAAATATTCGTTGCCGCATTCGTGGTTACTCCAAGCTAAGGTTGCGAGCTCATTCATTTTCCTAATTCTCTGTGTGAGTAGAACTAACCCTTAGCCAATTGTTAGCTTTATTGTACCAAATGTGCAACTCTGCTCATCCGGTTTTGAAATGCTCCGTTCAGACTTATTGTAGGACGCTTAATTCAATAAATTCCTTAACTCCTAACGGAGACGCTCCGTCTAGCGGTGGCGTCAGAATGGAATGCAATTCTTCGTCTCATGAGGGGTTCCTGTTATTTGTTTGAGGTTAAAAAGGTACTTTTTCAGTAATTAAAGCCTTTTAGGATTAGTTATCACATATGAACTATGGAAGGTACTTTGTTCTATCGTTTTGTGGGTAAGAATGGTATATTTACTGCTATTCACTATATACTTAGTCATTACGCAAATATGGCTGTCAGCCTTTCGAAGTACTTTTCACACCATGTTTATCCTACCTCTGTGCTTTTTATATCCACAAATTCCATTCAATGACCATAGTGTTTAAAACGGAGTAAGAGTCAATTGCCATTTCAACTATCGGCCAAAGAGCTTTTTCGAAGAATTTGTAAATCGTTAAGTGTTAAGGGAATGGTTTTCTGGTCTCAACTCTCCTATTTTAGAATAGTCACCAAATTAATACACATAATTTAGTAAAAGAAAAAGATTGTGGATGGCACTAAACAAAACATGGACAGTTCAGTCTACACTGTGCGTTTTGGGTTAACCGATCCCAACGCGTTTTCAAAAAATATAGTTGTGAATCAGGTCGAAACTATGGTCGAAACTATCAACGGGGTAAACTCGTTAGTCTTTCGTTAGCCATCTGTTCCTCCAGCTTAGTTGGTTAATTCTCTTGAAAGGCCAACCGGTTGCCTATTTTTTCTAAACAAGTTCTTTACAAATGAATAGCATAGCACGAGAAGAGTTCTTATCTTAACAGGATAACATCCTGACCACTTTCATCGACCTCAAATCAGTTCTACTCACCTGAAGCACAAAAAAATGCGTTTTAACCCGTTCAGTGTCCATTCGTATCGATGGCACACCACGTAAAAGGTAAACAAAATGGAAGAAAACTTAATATATTTGATGTATGACTTTCCAGAGAAATTGCGAAAAAAATGTCTTAAAATCCTCTTCTGATCAACGAGTCACCGTGATACCAGTGATAAATTTTATAACAAGAGAAAAGCTCAAATTATGCATATTATTGTCAGTTTCCACGGATCTCTTTCACATGAGAGATCTCGGTAGCAGAATAGTCGCGAGGCTGATTGCCGAGTCCCCAGATGGTGGACAGGGGGTTAATCGCGGCCCAAAAGCGACCTTTGCTTCCCTGGAACGCAGATGGATCCAGGGGATGGACTCCCCTATTTCTCCTGGGCCGATTTGCCACAAACTTCCTCTATGACGAGGCGTGATCATTCACGCTTGAGTTGGAGCGTTCTAGTTTATGCAGATTTTAATTTACGAGTCAGTTCTGCCAAAAGCCTGCAATCAACTGACAGGGGGGCTATATGGGAGGCGGTTAGGAGTCGCTCCAACAAATAAGCTCCATGTCCACTCTGGGAGAACCTGGCAAGCTACCTGTGAATACACTCAGGTCCCACGTTTAGAGCCCTGCAAGCTATACGTGAGTAGCGAAAAGCAAAAAACAGTGAAAGAAACGGGCCTCGTTTCCGTTACCCCGAAAAGAGCTTCCAATTCGGCAGCGTTGGTTAGGACGAGTACGGAGAGGCCGTTAAGACCTCTGGAAAAAACGGAAGCTGCCTGGATTGCAAAGAACAAAGGTGACGATCTGTATTTACAATGCACGGACACTTGCATCCGAGTTCTCGATAGAAGAGATGCTCATTCAAGCAAGAAGGAGAAGGCACGACGTCATCAACCTGGCCGAGACGAGACGACGCCACCCAATCAACGCCTTCTATGACACCGGAGAAGAACTATTCCTCGGAACATGCACCAGCAGAGGAGTCGGCGGCGTCGGCGTTCTCGTCAACGCGAGTTTGTCCTTGAACATTGATACATTCCAACAACTAAGAATCCGAATCGGACCTTTACGATTAAAAAGATGTGGATCAATTCCGGCTTTCACAATCTTCGTCGTTTACGCAGCGACATCAAACTATGACGATTTAAAGATCGAAGCATTCTATATGGAGCTGGGGAAGTTCTACAGAGAAGGCAAAACTTTCTTCAAGGTTATCACTGGATATTTTAACGCCAATATTGGACCAAGAAGAACGTGTGAAGAACGTCACATTAAGACCTACGGATTAGAATGGAACGAAAAGGGTGAGCGCCTGTCTGAGTTCATCATGACAACCAAGACCATCCATGGTAACCGCAGTTCCAGAAGCCTCGCCCTCAACGCTGCACATAGGAGATTTCCAATGAAGTGTGCCATAACGAAATTGACCACATCATTAGTAAATAGAAGGTTTTGCCCAACCGAAGTCGCTGTTGCCCCGAAATTCTACACGGGACCAGACCACCGTCTCCTTCGCGCAAGATTCTATTTCTCGCGCAAAGGAGAAAAAGCCGCTAAATTCAAAAACCGAAGTCTCGGAACCACCACAAACTGGGACTTCTTCAATTCATTAGTCGACTGTTGGGGATATGTCGTTTTCGATAACGTCGACGAGGAATACGATCGGCTCATTCAACATCCTGATGTTGGCGCTATGAAATCTGAGAGTTCGAAGGTCACCAAAAGGCGTCTGTCTCCAGAAACACTCGAGCTGATATGCCAGCGTGGAGGCGAGCGAGCTGCAGGTAGCCGTGAAATAAGGTCCGAACTTGTAAAACAACGCAGGCAGGCGATAAAAGAAGAGCTTAAAGGGAGAAAAGCACCAGTAATGGTCGAAGCAGGGGGGAAAGGAAAAGCATTCGCAAAGCCCACCGAAGCTTCGCCAATTGCAAAACCAAGATGATTGCACTCCGACGCCCAGACGAACAGTTACAGCCTCCAGAAAGGCAGTGGAGAAAATCATTCACGAATACTACTCATATCACTTCGATAGCCACGTCCACCTTCCGTCATATGAAATAAAGGAGGATGGACATATTGTGCCACCGGTTCTCATTTCCGAAATCTGACATGCCATTTCGTCGGTGAAATATCGAACAGCACCAAGTCCGGACAGGATAAGATCAGAACACCAGAAGAACCTTCCGCCAGTCCTCGTAAGCACACCGGCTCGCCTACTCACCTGGTGAATATCCGATTGTTGGCAATTGCACCATCTTCGCTTTGCTTATGACATCGTCTTCATAACATCAAACAACAGCCAGGCAGAACGTATGCTTGCGGACTATGATAAAGCCTGTGGAAGGATTGGTCTTCGACTAAATCTCACAAAAACGATGTTCATGAGGAACGGAACCGTTTCGTACTCACCATTCACGCTCAACAGAACGATTACCTCCGAATGCTCCATTTATATCTATCTAAGCCGGAAAATCAACATAATGAACGACTTAGCTTTAGAGCTGAGCAGGAGGGAAACGAGCGGCTAGGGGAGCTTTCAAGAACATCGAAGATGTAGTGATGAGAACAAAGAACACCCGACTCCGTACCCACCTTTTCTACTCAACGGTACTTCCTGCCCTAACGTATGCCTCAGAAATCTCGTCGCTGCGTAAGCAGCATGAAGGATCACTCAGCGTAATTGAACGCGCAGTCAATGGGACGATACTAGGAGTATCCCGTTTCACACAAGTAAGGAATGGGATCCGAAGCTCCGACCTGCGTCAACGATCAAAAATCAAAGATGCCGTTCAGTACGCCGAACAATCGAAGACAAGGTGGGCCGCACATGTAATGCGAATGAATGACAACCGATGGACAACAGCCGTTAGTGACTGGATTCCTCGGGATGTTAAACGTGTTGCAGGAAGGCCACCCACCCCATGGTCATAGTTCTTCATGAAAGGCTTAGAAGAAAGATATGATGCTCGACGAATGCCTAAGGCGAGCAGAACCCACTGGACTACTCTTGCACACGATAGGGAAAAATGGAAGATTTACTGGCGCCCGCTCGAGTCACTCGACGATCAACGGGACTACAGGTGATACAGGGGATTACCAGTTTTTTATCGTCGCAATACCCGGAATCACGTCAGCTGCGCGGTTCCAAGCACTTCTTGCGTCGCACTCGTTTTCTCGCCTCCGACACCTATAGTGGTCTTCGAACGAATATTTCGCCTGTTACTTTAGCTGGTGCTAGAAAATTTCGTTTTTTTTTCTTTTGTGAAGCTCGTAGAATGCTGGTCGAGGAAATTCTCTTTGCCACTTTTTGAAATAGTCGGGCCAGGGAGCACCCATGTGGATTAGAGGAGAGCGTTGTGCCGAGAATCGAACTAGCGCGTTTTCTCTAAGGCCAATGGCATCACTAACTACTCCTAGTATTACTAATTACTGACTATCATTATAATCTACTCACTTAATCACCTGTCACCATTATCAGGTATAGTCCTGTTTATCGTCGAATGACTCCAGCGGGCGCCAGTAAACCTTCCATTTTTCCCTGTTGCGTGCAGGACTAGTCCAGTGGGCTCCGCTCCCTCTAGTACCTCGTTTCGCATCATATCTTTTTTTCTTCGATTTTCATGAGGAACTCTGACCATCGAGTCGGTAACCTTCCTGCAGTGCGTTTAACATCTCGACGAATCCAGTCACTGATGGCTGTCCTCCATCGGTTCTCATTCATACGCATTACGTGTCCGGCCCACCTTATCTTCAACTTTTTTGGCGTACAGAACAGCATCGCTGATTTTTTGATCGCCGACATAGGTCGGATCTTCTAATCCCTTCCCTTGCTTGTGTGAAACGGCATACTCCTAGCATAGTCCTTTCGACTGCGCGTTCGATAATGCTGAGTGATCCTTCATCCTGCTTAAGAAGCGATCAGGTTTCTGAGGCATACGTTAAGGCAGGAAGTACCGTTGAGTAGAAAAGGTGGGCACGGAGTCGAGTGTTCTTTGTTCTCCTCACCTCATCACTACATCCTTGATACTCTTGAAAGCTCCCCAAGCCGCTCGTTTCCTTCTGCTCAACTCTGGAGCTGAGTCCTTCTTTACGATGATTTTCCGACCTGGTTCGACATAACTGGAGCATTCGGAGATATTCGTTCCATTGAGCGTGAATGGTGAATACGAAACAGTTCCGTTCCTCATGAACACCGTTTCTGTGAGATTTATTCGAAGTCGAAGACCAATCTTTTCGCAGACTTTATCAGAATCATCAAGCATACGTTCAGCTTGGCTAATGTTTGGTGTTACAAGGACGATTTCATGAGCAAAGCGAAATGGTGTAATTGGCGACCGTCGATTTTCACTCCCATACTATCCCACTCCAATGTCCGCATGACGTTCTGGAGGGTGGGGATAAATAATTTTGACGAGATGGTATCGCCTTAGCTAACCCCTCTTTTGACGTCAGTGTTAATATCGCTGTAGAATGGTGAAATGTTGGTTGTGAAATTTTTGTACAGCTCACGAAGAATTTTTTATGTACTGACTAGGAACTCCTTGACTATCAAGGGCTTCCATGACTGCTTCTATCTCAATTCAATCAATGGCCTTCTGTAAAACGATGAAAGTGAGACAGAGCGGTCTTTTGTACTCTCGCGATACTTCAATGAGCCTTGTTATCGTGTGGATGTGTCCATCATACTAAATCGTTTTCGAAGCCCTGCTTGGTCATATGGCTGTCCTTCGTCCAGTGTTCCGTCAATCCTGTTTAGGATGACTCGAGTGAATGGTTTGTAGACGACAGACAGCAAGCAGATTGGGCGGCAGTTGCCGATGGCGTAGAGGTCACCCTTGTTGAATAGCACGGTCTCGCTGAAATTCCACTGAGTTGGAGTAATCAATTCAGAGAAGTGATGGGTGAAGAGGCGAGCCAGTGTGCTTACGTCTCATGGAGGGTTCTTCAGGTGCTTAGATCCTATCCAATCCGGACCTGATGCTGTTCAATTTTTTCACCGATTCCATACTGGATTTCGGAATGGAGATCCTGTGGTATGACATATCCATTCTCTTTTGCTTCATATGACGGCAGAGGAAAGTAGCTATTAAAGAGCTCTGAGTCTGAGTAGTAGTCATGAATGATTTAGTTCAGTGCCTTTCAGTACTTTGTAACCGCACCGTCTGAGCTTCGGAGTCTAATTATAATGGTGTTGTATTTGGTGAAACATCGGTGGCCTTCGCGAATGCTTTCCGAAGCCTCTGTAGCTTTGATCACAACTGCTGCTCTTCTCTCCTCAAAATGTTTTGTTGCCTGTTTGTATTGTTTTGCATGTCCCGATGTGAGTTGGCGGTTGCCCGCATTTAAGATTTTAACGCTTAAGTTGGACCGACAAAGGACGTCTAAAGATGTCATAGTACACCCACGGGTTAGAATGGAGTGAGCAGGGTGAGCAGCTATCCGAGTTTTTCATGTCTGCTAAGATTATTCCCGGTGACTCGCGATTTCAGAGGCCCCACCCTCAACGCTGGAAATGGCAGTCTCAAATGGAGAATACCATAAGCAATTAGACCAGTTCACATAACAGCAATATATTGCCTAACCGATTTTGCTGTTGTCCCAAAATTTTACATCTGATCAAACCATCACTTCTTTCTTGGGAAAATTTGCGGAAAGGCTTAAAAGCGGCTAGATTCAAAAAAACGAGGTCCCAAACCCACCATAAAAAGTGATTTACTAAGTTCATTAGTTGGCTTTTGAAAAGATGCCGTTCTCGATAATACCTCCGAGGAATACGATCGGCTCAACATGAGTTTGAGGACTTTCATCCGCGTTTTCTTTCGAAATCCGAAATGTTGTTTCGTTGGCAAAAAAGCGAACAACATTGGATCTGGACAGGGTAAGGTCTAAACATTTGAGGGACCTTCCCTCAACTCTCGTAAACACGCTGGCTCATCTCTTCAGACGTTATCTGATAGAATGTAAAGTTCCTATTTAATTGGAGACCAACATGATTATTGTGTTGTTGTTCAAGAAATCTAACTCCCACGATATGGGCGACTACCTCCCAATCTTTTATCATTCTGTCGTCTATAGACACTTTGCTCGAGTCATCCTAACAAAGATTGACAGAACACTGGACGAAGGAGTGCCACGTTAGCAAGTTAGCAAACGATGTAGCGAAAAGGATTTGATATGACGGACTCCATAGAATAACAACTTCCGTCAAAGTATCTCGAGAGTACATGAAACCGCTATGTATAGGGTTCATCTACTGAAGGAAACCCTTCGATTTTGTTGAGATAAAACAGTCATGGAACCCCCTAAATAGTCAGGGCATCCTTATTCAGTGCTCAAGTATTCTTCTTGAGCTTTATAAAAATTTTTCGTAACCGGAATATCACCACTGTAGAACGGTGTTAATGTCGACGAAAATTAGAAGCCAGACAATGCTATACCATTTCCGAAAATTATTTACCACCACTGACGAGAAAAATCCTGCCAAAATTGGAGTGGAACAACATGGGTATGAACCAATAACACCAACCATTAACCGAGCGAAGCGAAATCCTGTCGACTTTGATAAACGCCCGTAGTGATTGGTCTTCGAGTAACTCCCGTAAAACGATGTCCATGGGAAAAGGAATAGCTACGTATGGTCCATTCAACCTCAACGAAATGAATACCAGCGAACGCTCCATTTATGTTTATCTGGTTTGGGAAATCCACGTGGTCGACCACTTAACTTCAGAATTGAGAGGAAGGAAACGAGCAGCTTGGAGAGCTCTCAAGAGCATCGAGGATGTAGTGAAGAGTACAAAGAACGCCCGAGTTCATTCACACCTTTTCGACTCAACGGTACTTCCTGCGTTAACATACGCGTGTAATTGAACGCGCAGTCAAAAAAAGACGATGCTAGGCGTACCCCGTGTCACGCAAGTAATGAAAAGGATCCGAAGCTCCGACCTGCGTTAACGATCAAAAATCAAAGATGCTGTTTTGTACGCCAAACACTTGAAGATGATATGACGAGGATACGTAATGCGAATGAACGAGAACCGATAGAAAGGAGCTGCTAATGACTGCACTCTTCGGCATGTCAAACGTACTACAGGCAGATTACCGACCTGATCGTCAGACTTTTACACGGAAACATTAAAAGGGAGATATGATGTCCAAATAGTCACTAGAGCAAGCATAACCCGCGTGGCTATTCCCTGTACGCTAGAGGGAGAAAGGGGGGATTTGCTGGCGCCCTCTCGAGTCACTCGATAATCAACGGGACGACAGGTGGTACAGATGATACTGAATCTCCGTACCTAAGTAAAGCGCAACGTTCAAAAAATTACTTCTCTTGGCAACAAGCGAAAATCCGAGAATGCTTTTGAAAGAAAGAAGGTCGTCCGACCAAATAGAGGCACACTAAATTATACTGCGTGGATCCAGCCAATGTGCTCTCCAGTTTTTTCCAAAGGATCCGCCAATATTTAGTCTGAGAAGAAGCGGAATGAAGTTTGCAACTAGCTGCGAACTTTGTCTCTACAGCTCCCCTTTACTTCTAGGAAAATTACAGAAATATAACCCACCGTCGGCAATTGATATTTAAATTTCAAGCATTTTTTAAAGTCAATTATAAGCAACATCTTCACATTTACAAGCAGAAAAAACAGTTGTTGAATAGATGTTTTCTCGCACAAACGAGAATTTATTAAATTGAAGTACGTGGACGGAGAACTAATCCATTTGTTAAAATGAGCACTAAGAAACATCAAAATGAACTCGAAGACAAAATTTTGTAGTGTCGTGAAGCTGGCTTCAGGACTCGAAAAGTGCTAAAAACAACTGCGATCGAAAAAATAGCTGAAACGAACAAGCAGCGGAATGCTTTAATATGCTCAGAAATAGAGGTCACCGCATCTTTTATACAATTGGTCCACAAGACATTGATAACCGTTCAACAGAGAAATCTCACACATTTCTTCTCTAAGCTACATCTTTCCCTTCTTCGATTGAAAAAGTGACGCTGCCGCTAAAACTACACCCAGGAATAAACGAAAGCCACTAAAACTATACAAAAGAATAAGGGAAATGGCACAAATCAATCATCCCACTCGTAAATCCTCCCACGTGTAGCATAATATGGAATACTACGACTTTTTTTTAACGGCTTTCCTTCACTTGAGAGATCTCAAGCATGTCAGTCCCGTGGTCACGAGGCGCGTCCCAAAGTGGCGAACAAGGATTGATCGCGGATTAAAAGCGATCGCTGCTTCCTTTACATGCCGATGAGTTCAGGGGATGGATTCCCCTGTTTCTGTCGCTCCGATTTAGCACATATTTTCTGTATTTGCGAGGCGCACACGTACATGGGTGCATCGGAGTGTTCCCGTTTATGCGGATTCTTTTCTAAGAGTCAATTCTGACAAAGGCCTCAATAAATTGACAGGGAAGTATGTGGAAGGCAGGTGGGAGTCGTCTCCAAAAAATAAACTCCATGTCCACTCTAGAAGAAACTGCAAGCTATAGATGAGCATACCCAGCCCCAACGTTCAGAGCTCAGCAAGCTATACATGGGTATCAAAATCTAAACAAACTAAAAGAAGCAGTCTTCATTCCCCCGACCCCGAAAGAACCCGTGATTCGACAGCGTCGGAGAAGACGAGTACGAGAGGCTTTTAAAATCTCAGCGCCAATGTAAGATGCCTAGACAGCAAAGAACTAAGACGACGATGTGTGCATACAAGGCACATTCATTTGCATGCGAGTCCTCGATAGAAGACTTGATCATGCAAGCGAGATGGACAAGGTATGACGTCATCGGCCTCGCCACGAGACGACGCCACCCATTCAACGGCGTCTGTGACATCGGAGAAGAACTGTTTCTGGGAACATGCTACAATAGAGGAGTAGGCGGCGTCGACGTTCTCATCAAAACGAGTTTGTCCTCGAACATCGATTCATTCCAACAACTAACAATCCCGAATCACACGTTCACGATTGAAAAGATGTGGATCAATACCGGCTTCGACAATCTTCGTCGTTTAGGCGCCGACATCAAACTATGACGAAGAAGAACTCGAAGCTTTATACACGGACTCGGAGAAGTTCTACAGAGAAGACCATACATTCTTAAAGTTCATCGTTGCAGATTTTAACGCCAAGATTGGACCAAGAAGAACGTCTGAAGAACGTCACATTGGGACTCACTGATTCGAATGAAATGAACAGGGTGAGCGTTCTGAGTTTATCACGGCGACCAAGAAAATCCATGGTAACTCGCAATTCCAGAAGCCCCACTCTCAACGCTGGACATGGGAGTCTCCGAGTGGAGAGTACCATAGCGAAATAGACCACATCATAGTAAATAGTAGGTTTTTCCTAACCGATGTCGCTGTTGTCCGAAAAATTTTATACTGGATCAGACTCACCGTCTCCTTTGTGCAAGATTCCACTTCTCGCGCAAAGGACAAAAAGCCGCTAAATTCAAAAACCGAAGTCTCAGAACCACCGCAAACTGGGACTTATTCAATTCATCAGTCGACTATTGGGAAGATGCCGTTGTCGATAACATCGACGATCGGCTCATTCAACATCTTCACTTTAGCGCTATGAAAGCTGAGAGTCCGAAAGTCACCAAGAGACGTTTGTCTCTAGAGACACTCGAGCTAATACGCCAGCGTGGAATCGCACGAGCTGCAGTCAACCGCAAATTAACGTCCGAACTTGCAAAACAGTGCAGACAGGCGATAAAAAGAAGATCTTAAAGAGAGAAGAGCAGCAGTAATGGTCGAAGCCGCAGAGGGTGGGGAAAGCATTCGCAAAGCCCACCGAAGCTTCGCCAATCACAAAACCAAGAAGATTGCACTCCGACGCCCAGACGGAACAGTCGCAGCGTCCAGAAAGGCAATGAAGAAAATCGTACACGAATACTTCTCGAATCTCTTCTATAGCCACGTCCACCTTCCGTCACATGAATTAAAGGGGATGGATATACTGTACCACCGGTTCTCCCATCCGAAATCCGACATGCCACTTCGTCGGTGAAAAATCGAACAGCACCAGATCCGGAGAGGATAAGACCAGAACACCTGAAGAACCTTCCGCCACTCCCCCGTAAACACCTTGGCTCAGCTCTTCACACGTTACCTGTCTGAATGCAAGGTCCCTACTCAGTGGAAGAGAAGCAAGACCGTGTTTTTTGTTCAAGAATGGTGGCCTACACGATATCGGCAACTATCGTCCAATCTGCTTGCTGTTTGCATCTACAAACCTTTCACTCTAGTCATTCTAAACAGGATTCACAGAACACTGGAAGAAGGGCAGCCATGTGAGCAAGCAGGGTTTCGAAAAGGATTTAGTACGATGGATCACATCCACACGGTAATAAGGCTCATTGAAGTATCGCGAGAGTACAAAAGATCGCTCTGTCCCATTTTCATGGATTTAAAGAAGGCCTTTGATTCAACTGAGATAGAAGCAGTCATGGAAGCCCTTGGCAGTCAAGGAGACCCTACTCATTATATAAAGATTTTACGTGAGCTGTACAAAAATTTCATAACCAAGACATCAGCATTCTTCAACGATATTATCATCGACGTCATACGAGGAGTTAGGCAAGGCGATACCATCTCGCGAAAATTATTTACCGCCACCCTCCATAACTTCATGCGTACACTGTAATGGGTCAATGTTGGAGTGAAAATCGACCGACGGTCGGCAATTACACCATCTTTGCCTTGCTGATGACATCGCTCTTATAACGTCAAATATTAGCCAAGCGCAACGAATGCTTGCCGACTCTGATAAAGCCTGTGGAAAGATTAGACGTCGACTAATTTTCAGGACAACAATATTCATGAGAAATGGATTGGTTACGTATGCCTCATTACACTGAACGGTCTCCGGTCTTGTGTTGTCTTGGTTATGAAATTTTTGTACAGCTCACAAAAACTTTTTATATGCTGACCAGGACTCTCTGACTGTCCAGGACTTCCGTTATCGCTTCTACCGCAATTGAGTCAAAGAACTAACCGTGCTTGCTCTTATGACTGACCATCATATAGTGTTCTGTCAATCCTGTTTAGGATGACTCTAGGGAATAGTTTGTGGATGATAGAGAGCAAGCAGATTGGCTGTTAGTTGCCGATAATGCGAAGATCATCACCTTTCTTGAAAAATAGCACGGTCTTGCTGATCTTCTACTGAGTGGAGACTTCGCATTAAAACAGGTAACGTGTGAGCAGCCAAGCCGGTGTTTCTACGAGGACTTGTTGAATGTTCTTCAGGTGCTCAGATCGTATCCTCTCCGGACCTGGTGCTGTTCGATTTTTCACCGACGAAACATTATATCGAATTTTTTGAAATGCATAACCAAGAGTACGTCACATTCATCCTCCTTTATTTCACGTGACGGAAGGTGGATATGATTATCGAAGAGCTTCGAGTAGCATTCGTGAATGATTTTTTTCCATTGCATTTCTGGACGATGTAACCGTTCTGTTTGGGGGTTGGAATGCAATCATCTTAGTTTTTCTAGTAGACTATGCTTCGATGGACTTTACGAATGCTTTTCCCATTCTCTGCAGCTTCGACCACAACTGCCGCTTTTCTCTCTTAAAGATCTTCTTTTATCGCCTGTCTGCATTGTTTTACAAATTCGGACGTTAATTGGCAGTTGTCTGCGCTGGAGCGAATCCACGCTGACGTTTTAGCTTGAATGTTTCCAAAGACAGACGTTCTCTGGTGACTTTCGAAATCTCAGCTTTTATGCACTAACGGGAAAAATGTTGAATGAGCCGATCGAACTCTTCGTCGATGTTGTTGAGAACGAAAATATTTCCAACAAGGCACTGAATTGAAATAGTCTAGTTTACACAGGCTTGGGAACTTCGTTTTTTTGAATTTGGCAATTTTTTTTCGCCTTTACGCAAGAAATGAATTCTTGCACAAAGGGGGCGATGGTTTGATGCCGTATGGAATTTTTGGGACAACAGCGAAATCGGTAAGGCAAAACCTTCTATTTGCTATGATGTGGTCTATTTCGCTATGGTACTCTCCACTCGGAGACTCCCATGTCCAGCGTTGAGAGTGGGGCTTCTGGAATTGTGAGCTACCATGGATTGTCTTGGTCGCCATGATAAACTCAGAAAGCCGCTCACCCTGTTCATTTCATTCCAATCCGTGAGTCCTAATGTGACGTTCTTCAGACGTTCTTCTTGGTCCAATCTTGGCGTTAAAATCTGCAACGATGACCTTGAAGAATGTATGGTCTTCTCTGTAGAACTTCTCCATGTCCGTGTAGAAAGCTTCGACTTCTTTTTTCGTCATAGTTTGATGTCGGCGCGTAAACGACGAAGATTGTCAAAGCCGGTATTGATCCACATCTTTTCAATCGTGAACGTGCGATTCGGATTGTTAGTTGTTGGAATGAATCGATGTTCAAGGACAAACTCGTGTTGATGAGAACGTCGACGCCGCCTACTCCTCTATTGTAGTATGTTCCGAGAAACAGTTCTTCTCTGATGTCACAGACGCCGTTGAATGGGTGGTGTCGTCTCGTCTTGGCGAGGCCGATGACGTCATACCTTGTCCTTCTCGCTTGCATGATCAAGTCTTCTATCGAGGACTCGCATGCAAGTGAACGTGCATTGTAGGTACACATCTTCGCCTTAGTTCTTTGCTGTCTAGGCATCTTACATTGGCGCTGAGATTTTAAAAGCCTCTCGTACTCGTCTTCTCCGACGCTGTCGAATCACGGGCTCTTTCGGGGTCGGGGGAATGAAGACTGCTTCTTTTAGTTTGTTTAGATTTTGATACCCATGTATAGCTTGCTGAGCTCTGAACGTTGGGGCTGGGTATAGTCATGGATAGCTTGCAGTTTCTTCCAGAGTGGACATGAAGTCTTTTTCTTGGAGACGACTCCCACCCGCCTTCCATATACTTCCCTGTCAATTTATTGCAGGCCTTTGTCAGAATTGACTCTTAGAAAAGAATCCGCATAAACGGGAACACTCCGATGCACCCATGTACGTGTGCGCCTCGCAAATACAGAAAATATGTGCTAAATCGGAGCAACAGAAACAGGGGGGTCCATTCCCTGAAGCCATCTGCATGTAAAGGAAG
Organism: Angiostrongylus vasorum; assembly: GCA_018806985.1. Lineage (NCBI taxonomy): Eukaryota > Metazoa > Nematoda > Chromadorea > Rhabditida > Metastrongylidae > Angiostrongylus > Angiostrongylus vasorum. The sequence continues at coordinate 172,910 of JADANN010000410.1, forward strand.
CAGCGATCGCTTTTAATCCGCGATCAATCCTTATTCGCCACTTTGGGACGCGCCTAGTGAGGAGAACAAAGAACACCCGACTCCGAGCCCATCGTTTCGTCTCAACAGTAAGTACTTCGGGCATTAACCTATCCATCGGAAACCTGGTCGCTGTGTAAGCAGGATGAAAGACACCTTAGCGTTGTTGAAAGTGCAGTTGAAAGAACGATGTTAGGAGTATCCGTGTCACACAAGCAGGAGAATGGATCCGAAACTCCGACCTGCGTCAACGATCAAAAATCAAAGATGCCGTTCTATACGCCAAACAAGCGATGATAAGGTGGGCCGGACACGTAATGCGTATGAATGACAACCAATGGACAACAGCCATTAGTGACTGGATTATTACTCGTCATTTTAAACGCACTGCAGGAAGAACACCGACTCGATGGTCAGAGTTCTTCACGAAAAGCCTAGAAGAAAGGTATGATGCTCAATGAGTCCCTAGAGCGAGCAGAATCCATCGGGCTACTTTTGCACGCCGCAGGTAAAAATGGAATATTTACTGGGCCCCTGCTCGAGTCACTCGACGGTCAACGGGAATAGAGGTGATACAGCTGAATGCTTAGTCACTGTCAGAATCTTCTTCTTTGTTGCTGGTCTAATCTCGTCATCGCTCTCTCAACTATTCGCTTGTTAGAAAATAAATGAGCGTTTTAGAATATTTATTGATTCAATGTATTTTTTTATCGATAAAATATTCCTTGCACTTATTAATGTTATAAATCTCAACAAAGATAACTTCGTTTTTCACGCATTTTTTTGCCGAAATTTGGTTTTTTTCTTACCAATTCTGGGCATTAGTTGAAGCTCGGTCGTAGTGCTGCAGAAGCGGCTCGCTGACATTAATGAAGGTTGGGGGTGATGTTAGTATTGGTGAATCAACACAGCGAACATGGCGTAACGGGTAGACCGCTCGACGTCCACACAAAAGAACACCTAGTCGGTAAATCTAAATTAAAACAAAACACTCCACTAGGCGCACATAGGTTGCAGGAACACAACGGAGATGACTTTGAAGTAGGAGTCACTATCCTCACGCAGGAATGGAAAACATCAGCGCGTAAAACTCATGAAGCGTTTCGGATCAATTCCAAAAAATCAAAAAAATGAACCGCAAGGAGGAGTGTCTTGTCATCACGCATGACCTGGCGCCACACCTCAGGCTGATCCGACGACCTGACACAGGCACAGTCCTCGTCCATGCATTACTCTGTGCGGCTGCTATCCACCAACTAACTTAAATATTTGCAGCAAATAGACAGTAGGTGTTTAAATAAAGCTCTTTCTTATGCGAATTCAAATTTATTTGTTAAGTTTTATCTGCTGGGGTTATGAAAGTGTTTTGCTGAGTAGATCGCATCTCAATTTAACCTTTCCAGGCTCTGAAGAAGGCGAAACCGCCGGAACGTAGCTCTTGTATCTTAATAAATTCTACAATACCAACCTCGTGTCTGCTTTTTGAAGAAAACATCAAATTACCAATCAGTTCCAAGGTTAATGGAAAGTCGGTCTTGGGAAAGGCGAACATGGTTTCGGAAATTCCGATCTGCTGATTTCGACCTCGAAGATAAGGAAAGCCGCGGCTTCCCAGTGAACTTCCCACTGAACGACGACAATGAATTTAAGGCACTAGAGGAAGTAAACACAAGAACAACTGTTCAAATCTTGAACAACACTTGGCGTAGACACGCGAACAATTTCCATTCACCTGAATCGCATAGAAGAACAAACTCAACAAGTGGGTGCCGCACGAATCAAACGATGGTAAAAAATCGCCGTTATGAGGTGCCGTCTGCTCTTATTCTGCACAACAAAAACGACCCTTTTTGTGATCAAATTATGTTCCCAGAGCCGAAATTACAGCAAAGAAAGGTTATGCCTACTGTTTGGTGGTCTGATTCGTCACAACTTTTTGAATCCCAGCGAAACGATTACGGCAGAGAAGTATTGCCAATAAGTCGACCAAATGTACCGTAAACACCAACAACAATGAACGGCATTAGTTAACAGAAAAAAATCCAATCCTCCCCCACGACAACTCCCCACCTCATATTGAGGAACCAGTACAGCAGAAACTGAACGAGCTTGGGTACGAAACTTTGCCTCATCTGCCATAACCTCTCGCTTACTGCAAAGATGACGCATAAAATGCTTTCAACGAATTTATCGCTTCCGGAGTCCAGATGGCTATGCAAGTGAAATTAATGAATTTGATTGGAAAAAATGTGGAGATTCAAATGATTTTTTATTTTGATTAACAATGCTTTGTTTGAAGCAAGTTATGGAACATTAAAAAAATATAGTTACAGTGCCCATTTCTTTCAGAACGGCCATATCAAAATCGTCTCCTCTCCGCTTTTTGTATCCTATGCGTCCCTAGTGGGGTACTTTGTCGTGCTTTTCGTTTGCAGTCTAGATGTTCTTCTATACGGATACATAAAGAAATACACATTTCCTCAAAATATTCATCACCGCAAGAATTACAAGAGATCAGGTATGTCCCACCTGAACTCATACAGTCACCGTCTCTTCCAAAAGGGCACATAAGGCAGTTTTGTATTCTACACAGACGGTCGCATATTTGGTGACGAAGAGTATCCGGTGGTAATTCTACTATCGCGACCGATTCCTCTAGACCGGCGTTTCTTAAGCATCGTTTTATACTACACTTACTTCATCGCGAATAAATGGCAGCACAAACAGGGTTTTCTTTTGACCGAGTGTTTCGTTTTGGCACGTCGCTTTCCTTCTAAACTTACCTCGCGTGGTTGATATTTCGTAGCCATTGGCCTTTTGCCGAACCAAGTCGCGTGATTCCTCTTTTAGTTCTATCTTGGTGTACACAAAGGAGGCTGTTCGAAACATGTTTCTCAAAACCGCCATCTTTGCGTGCGAAGGGTAGGAAGAAAGGAAATGAACAAGAATGTTCTCATTACTTGGTTTTCACTACCACTTTGCCATATACCACTCTATGTGATAAGTTAGTTTGAACGTTGAGGAACGGAAGCTAATTTTTATTCGATTTCTCCAGGGGGGAATATTATGTACTAAGATGCTCATTAAATAATAGAAAGCATTTGTCCATCTCCTCCTGAGTATAGAGGATGACAAAACAATGATCTGTAGATCTGCAGTAGACTAGTAGTCGGAGGTCGATAAAGGGACTTATATTTTAGACATGAACGCAATGGCGAGACTTAGTGCTAGCCGCTGTTCCCTTGTCAGCCCTCTAATTTGGGTGTTATATTTCCCAGAACATTTGCAATTCGAGTAGTTTAGGCACTGTTTTTAAGAGAGCCATAAGCTTCTGGATGGACGAGCCATAAATATGTATGGTTCCTTAATGATGGGCAAGAAGTTCGAGGGTGACTTACACTTTAGAGTCATTCGATAAGTCTGTGTAAAGTGCGAAGACTTCGAAGGACTCCATCACACACGCGTTATTAGGATACGCATTATGTAGACGTTCTAGGAGCATTTGGGCGTTCGTTAGATGAGCTGGAATATGGTGCAACTGGGTAAGTATTTACCTTAGAAACCATGTCATTCTATCTGTTGACCAGTCTATACTGCCGATAATGGGTCTCACATTGTAGGATGATGCATTAGTTGACGCGAGATCATCGGCTGATACTAACTTTTGCGGTTTAATAAATTAGTGTAAAGCAGGTCATGTTGATCTATCCATTTTATAATAATGCGAAATAACGGATGGTTTTGGGCCCAACACTTTTGCCACTTTGACGCATTCACTGTTAAGTTTTCGGTATTGTATTTTAACTCATTTTCAGAGGGCGATTAAGGGTAGCATCACTAAGGTGCTAGCTCGTTATCTTAACATCTAACCGGCGAGGAATGACTACAAACTCACCCTCGTTGCAATACTGCTAATCTAATGGCCTTTGGATCTATTAGTTCTTTAATTTCTTGCGTACCACATTTTTGTGCGGCTGCAAGGATAGATATGCACATTTTTTTGCGATAGTGGTCAAGGGTTTTGAGAACGTCGTCTGAAAACATGCCAAATTTTATACTAAATTCGACGTTAGGGTCCTTTTTTTTTCTAAAGAACACTCTAGGAAATGGAATTGGTGAAAAAGTCACCACTTCTGACTTTCATCCCTCTTTGACGTTCCTTGTTTGGTCTGATAGCGAAGTCCATTTTGGAGTTCATGCAAATTGCATGCGATCCTACGCACGGCTGCATTGGAAATGGGGGTTTGACGGTGAAAAACTTGGGCCGAAATCTAGTAGCGGGCGCAAGCTCTCAGGTATGGTCATGCCTCTAAGCACGGTAGCCTTAGACTTTCTTGGTGCCTTATAAACTAAATTTTGATGATTATCACAAGCGAAATCAATTTGTTTACGGTTCATAAGCCTGAGCTATGTGAGTTACTCAAAAGATTCTCGTACTTTGGTTGTAAGGTCATTTTGGCATCAGTGCTAATATTATTGCATATCAATATTGACCCAGCAACTATTCTCGTCCAAATGTGATCTTCCAAATGAAAACCTCAAAAGTGTTCTTTTGTCGCACCCTGCTTCATTCTGGCTGACATTCGCACCGTCTGCTTGGTAGGGCAGCTCGAAGCAGTTCCACTTCGATCTCCCATACTTGTCGACTATCCTCTGGTTAACCGCATATCACGTGAAGTCGTTTTCGTTTGATTAAATTTGGAACGACTTAGTGTTGCAAGCAGCGGCCGAGAAAGTGTATTCCCTGTCTAGCTTTGGTGATCTTTTATTTTAGTGCAATGTTTCTTTTACAAGTCCGAAGTATCTTACTGACACGTCCTGTAGAAAGCTCGTCTTGCATTTCAAGATCGACTCGGCTATCAGGCCAAATAAGAAACAACAAATAGGAATGAAAGTCAAGAAGTGGTAGCATCACCACCACCTCCTTCTGCTAGAGCGTTCTTTAGAAAAAAGACCCTAACGTCGGATTTAATATAAAATTTCGAATGTTTTCAGACGATTTTCTCGACACCTTTTATCAATATTGGTGTATCTCTATCCTTTTAGCAGCACAAATATGTGGTACGCAAGAAATTAGAGAACTAATAAATTCAAAGACCACTAGATAACTAACGTAGCTAAGAGCGAAGGTTTTTAGTTATCCCTCGCTACTTAAATGTTAAAATAACGAAGGAGCATCTTAGTGATGCGTCCCTTTATCGCCCATCATCTGAAAAGGAATACAAAAGACAACACCGAAAGCTTAACACCATGCGTTATTTCGCACTATAAAAATGGATAGACCAACATGTCCTCTCCTCTTTTACACTTATTTATTATTATACAAAACTTAGTATAAGGCGATGAATTGATTTTTGGCGTCAACCATTTCATCATCCTACATCGGCAGTGTAGACGGTTCAACGGATAGAATGACATGGTTTCTGAGCCAAATATTTCGCCAGCCGTACCATATTCCAGCTCACCTTACGTGCACCGAAATATTCCTTGGGCGTCTATGTAACGCGTCTCTTAACAATGTGTACGTGATGGAGTCCATCAACGTTTTACCAACGGATCGAGTGCCTCCACAATGCAAGCCATCCACGAAATTCTTGTCGAACATGAAGGAGGAATGCACATGCATGGCTTGTCTATTCAGCAGCTCATGGATCCCTTAAAAGAGTGCCTAAACTGCTCGATTTTCAGATGGTCTGGGAATTATTACGCACAAACTAGAGGGCTGGCAATGGGACAACGACTGGCACCGAGTCTTGCCATTGCATTTATGTCTAAAATAGAAGCCCCCCGCTATTGGTCTCCGGCCGGCACTCTACTGTAGATATATAGATGACTGTTTTGTCATCTTCTCTACTCAGGAGGAGATGGACAAATGCTTTGAATTGTTGAATGAGCAGTCTGAGTACATCAACTTTACCCGTGAGAAACCAAAAGAAGATTGGCTTCCATTTCTTAACGTTCAGATCAACTTATCGGATAATGGTTACATGACAAAATCGTATCGAAAACCAAGTAACAAGAACATCATCGTTCATTTCCTCTCCTCCCTGCACAAACAAAGAATGCGCTTGTAAGAAACATGTTTCGAACAGACATCTCCGTGTGTACGAAGAGGGAACTAAAAGAGGAATCGCGCTACTTGGCTCGGCAAGTAGCCATCTACAATGGCTATGAAATAGCAACCCCGCGAGACAAGTCTAGAAGGAGAGCGACGCCCCAAAAGCAAAAACGTGGCCAAGACAAAACCCCGTTTATGTTACCCTTCACTAGCGATGAAGTAAGTGTAGCTATAAAACGATGCTTAAGAAGGGAAGATCTACAGAAATCGGTAGCGATAGTTGAAATACCATCCGATTCCCTTCGTCGTCAATTAGTTCGTAACCGACTACATGACCGTCTATGCGAAACACAAGGTTACGTAATTTGCCCTTATGGCAAGGACGGTGAGTGCATGAGTTCAGTTACGATATACCTGATCTCTTGTAGTACTTGCGGAGACGAATATATTGGTGAAAGGGGAACACCTTTAAGTATCCGCATAAAAGAACACTAGATGGCAAACAAAAAATCAAAACAAGGCAAGCCACTAGGCACGCACAGGATACAAAAAACATAGCGGAGACGATTCTGATATTAAAATCAATATTCTCGCACAGGATGCCAAAACACCAACGCGGAAACTTCTAGAGGCATTTTGGATAAACACCAGGAACCCTAGAATGAACAGCAGGTAGGAATGCCTGGAGATCACACGTGATCTGGCCCCGTAGCTTCGCATCGACTTTTGATATGGGGTGGTGCATTTATCGACCATATGTGACTCTGATCAGCAGTTCTTCCTCAGTGGAAGGCACGTAATAAACGGTAGGTTTTCTCAAGAAGCTATTGATCGTGTGGTTGCGATTTAGATTTTCATCTTTCCGTAGGTGTTATCGGAGTGTTTGACTTAGTAAATTGCCTATCAATATACCCTTCCAGGCTCTGAAGAAGGCGAAATCCGCCGAAACGTCAGCTTTAACGGAATAAAGAATAAAGTAACACCTCGTGTTTGCTCAACCAGAATATCGAGAGTCACAGCCGAATTGAAGATTGTAAAAACAAAACGAAATTAAACGAAAAAAAACATAGCTAAACTAGTCGTATCGAGATGATTCAGCCCTCATGGTATCTTCAAATACATCACGTAATTCAATTCAAGGCTGAAAGCTTCATATTCTTACTATGTGTAGCGTATGGACTCTTGTTAGACCGATTTCCTTGTTGACCAACTCCTCTTCGTTGGCCATGGCCAAATCCCACCGATAACTGGCCGCTTGGGACCGCTCTTGCGTATCCACTGGTAGCGACCAATTCCGTGGCGGACTAATTGTTTTTTCACTATGTCCTTTGGCCAGGTGTGCAGAGCTAACGAATACCATTACTCCTCCGCACACGCCGGACGTCATCCCCGGCCATTGCCCACTTCGATTGCTTCGTATAACAAACGAGTTTGACAATGTACTCCAACACTTAGGGTGTTGGCTGCCATCGACAAATATCTTCAAGTTATTTTCACAAATATTCGTACTACAGCGATTAATTTAGAAACACATATTTCAATTGAAAACAACGGAGTGCTTTCTGCTGTGGAAGTTTCACTCTCGGTTTCCATTGATAATTCACAGTAATTAATGAATGCATTAATTCTACAGATGATACAGATGAACTCGTTGCATTGTCGATAATAAACCTCTTCCCAAATGGAATTCTGAGGTGAAGTTTTTCGTCGATGCAAGTTTGCGTTGCTTGTAAAGCAGAAACTCTCATTCTACACTTTGCACTGTTCGATCCAATATTCGAACAAAGAATTAAACGTGAAAGGAAAGCGAATGATGCAGTGTAGTGTGAAATGTCCTCTTGCATTTCGACAAAGTCTTAAATTTATACTCAGAGAAGCACCCGTCTACTAAGGCAAACTGTAAATATGTAATGCTCCGGATGAATTGTATGTTATGCACGTACGACAGAGATATGACATATGCTGGATATCTGTTCCATGCGACGTGCCTCATGCTATTGTTGCCCTCACTGAGAATTTTGATGTGAATCAATGTTTCGTTTGGTTGGCTCCTCACTACGAATTGGCCGATCCATCCCTGAAGTCAGTATTTAGATTTCTACACATATATACATACATGGATATGTATACATCGTCTCCCTGTTTACATGCTCACGGACAGAAATTCATTTTTTTCTAGGGTGCGTGTGGCGCAATTGTCGCAGGCGCCTTGCGATACACCCACGAGATCGATACTGCGCCCTAAGGTCACCAAGCCTTCTATCTCTCTAAGGTCGACAAATTAACACCAGGCTTGTCTGAGATTACATAAGCACTAGCTCGATACATCGGTAGACCTCTACGAGCCATTGTAAAGGCCAGATATGCGTTCAAACACCTCCACTGATGATTAATGAAATCAAATGCACGGCGCATCCCTCAGGGATCGACCAACGCCGAGAGCCTTTTTTAAATATCCAGTTACATAAATCCGCTGTCTGATTCGTCTAGAACGACCATAACATCTTTCATTGCATTGATAGGTAATCACGAATTTGTAACAAAATTTTACTGCACCTAAAATACCGGCTAGTTCGCCATCATCACAGCCGCAGTAATTCGACCAGAATATGGACGGTAGTCATTCGAAAATCAGTTTAAAGCCAACACTTTCCTAGACAATACAATGTGATAGGGGTGAGATGACGCAAAGTAGTTGAGTGCTTCTGTCACAATCCGTGGTCGCCTCTGCCAATTCTTCAACTGTTCTTACTCTGGGTTTCATCTTTTACAACGACATTTAGGAGGAGATGACACTTATGTCAACATATGATTAGCTTTCTAAACGCAAGCTGGGTAACAACATTGCTTAGATTGCTCATTCTAACAAGACCTAGCACTCTCAGCTCTTTGCTTCGTTGTTTTACAACCACCATTCGAAGCAGGTAGAGGATTTCTCCTAGGCTAATCTCCACCGCTTCCTTCATCTATTCTGATTATTTTGGGGGGAAATATTATGTATATTATATATACGCATATACACTATTTTTTTCACGATCGTTGACGTTTCCACCTGGAGCTTCTACCTCAGATACGAAAGCAACGGCGAGGCCTGGTGTTAAACGCTGTCCCATGGCCAACCCTCTAATTTGTGCAAAATATTTTGCACACCACCTAAAGATTGAACAACTGAACAACTAAGACACTGTTTTAAGAGAGCCATTACTTGCGCAATCGACAAACCTACATTTTTATTTTTTTTCATCGTGCTCTACGAGCAGCTGGAGAATGGCTTGCATTGCGGAGTCATTCGACACGTTGGTATAAGGCGAAGTAACATCGAATGACTTCACTACATCTGTGCTGTTTGGTTGCGCACACCATAGGTGATCTAGAAATATTTTGGTGTTAGGTAAATGGGTAGGAATGAATTTCAGCAACTGGGTCAGGATAAGGTATGGGAAACACGCTATTCTATACGTTGGTCCACCTATACAATTGATGATTGGTATCAGTTTAAAAGATGACCGGTTGGTAGACACAAGGTCATGAGTAGAAGAAAGTTTATGATTCTTAATAAGCAAGTATAGGACAGGACATGTTGGATGGATGGTCGTTCTTAAGCCGAGAAATAACTGATGGCTCTAGGCTCGCTGCCTTTGCCCTATTTACCCACTCCACATTTGAATTCAGTATTGATTTCTATATTCCTTTTCAGAGGATGCTCGATAGAGAGCACCCATCAAAAACTCGCAGCGTCCAGCAAAAAATGTGTGCACAGAAGAAGAGGAAAGGATGGAATACCTGAACCTGAAACGAAAAAGTGGCCATTTAAAATGGATGCGAAGCATTAGCCACTCAGGTTAGACAAAACCGTAGAATAGTTTCTCAAAATATGTGTGCTTTGTATTCAATTTCAACTCCAATGTGTAATCGCAGCTCAGCTCGTCGATTTGCCTTCAGGAACATATAGCATAGTGGTAATGATGGCGATCATCACGCACACGGTGGTGTCCCGCTCTGACCTCACTAAGCATCTGATCGCTCTAAGGTCGGAAAATTGATACCGGACATGTCCGGGAAGAAATTACTGTCTGCAATCCAAGTGGGAACCCTCCAGCCCGGCATTTCATGACAACATAGAGAATCGACTCGATCAGCATTCAGCAACATTGAAGATGACAGAAAAATCCTCAAGCAGCACGCGACGTTGCGCTTAAGAAGTTGGATGGTATCGACGGATAATGGGTGCGAAGTAAACGAATCGAGTGTGACGATGCAAGATCCGCAAAGGAGATGTGAAAGACGGGTCTCTCTCTTGAATTCTGGTCTCATTTATTGCTATATATATTTATACACATGTATATGTATATACATATATGTTTGTATTCATGTGTACATACGCATGTATATACATGTATATATACGCCCACATATATATACGTGTACATATGTAAATATACATGTATACGCATAAATATATGCACGTTGGCCCGTGGAAAATGCTTGGAGCGAAGCAGCATAGAAAAACACAGGAAGAAATAGAAATTACCACGATTAGTCGACCGGCAACTTGACGATGATTCGAACAGCCGAATGCATAACAATGAGAGTCCCCCGGAGTGGGGAGTCGATGGCTTATAAAAGCAAATCACAGTAAGTAAGGATGGGCAACTATTTTGCTTTTGGTATTCGAAATGGCTGGCGGTGTGGAAAACGAGGGTGAGGTAGCATCATCTGCTAATCAACAACCAAACACGAGACCTGCTACAGACACAAACGTTGCTGTATCTTCGGACTCCTCAAACAAGTCGATCCCTCAGGGAGCACCCAAGCATGTTGGTCCAACCAACAAATCGGCTTCCAAAAGAAAAAGGTGCATCGGATTTCCTGCAGTTTCGCAGCAGATATTCATCGCGCGGTTGGTGCGATGGGTTTGAAACGTCTGTGGAACGAGTCATACGAGCAATAGGTGCATTTTAGTGAGGACTTCGTGTGTGGCGTCGCACCAGATGCTGCCGCATCGCGCAATGCAGCGAGAAGAAGACGATGCTCTCACGATAGCCGAAACCTCCGTGACTTGCAAGTCCACAGGGACAAGTAATAAAAGTTATTTTGTCAACTGTGTAATTACTCTACAACAGAGTATACCATCTGCATTACCTACTTTTAATTACATTATTTTTTCTTTATAAGATTGTCTACGAACCAGTAAATTACATAATTCTTGAGCCAGAAAAGACTGGACGGCTCAGCCACAATCTAAGCTGACAGGACTTCTCATTCTGGCAGTACAGAAAAACCTCTAAGTGCTTCTCCACCCATTCTATTAAAGAAAGATTCAGTGGAATAGTCTGTTACAGCAAACATTTCTGAATCATTCAATGCCAAGAATAACAGAAATTCGGTCTTGAGAACTGCTATATGATACAGAGATTTAAAATACTGATTTGTTTATTATGTTGACTGTGTGTGTGTGTGCCATCGAATCGCCATCTCTTAGAACAGTTCCTGTCGAGTGCCAATGGAATGGAGACGTTGTGTTGTGTTCCACAAAAGTTTAGTAAATGACTACTACTGCTACTGTTGTCCCTATAAAACGTTCTTTACAAGTTTGCACTAAATGCAGCCGAGGTGGGAGACGCTTCAGTTTACAATGTTTCGGCAGTGGGCACGAAAGGTGGATATTGCTTATAAGAATTGCAAGCTCTATGAAAAGGTGGGTTATTGTACATGAGAAAATTTTATGTAAGGAATGTTAGTCGATCATCAACTGATAATCATATAAACAACAACCGCCCTGTGTAAAAGAGCGTCGCCAGGTGACTATGGTTCGCACGAGTTGCGCAACTGGGGAAGATCCAATTCGATGAAAGATGAAGACGCCACATCGAGAAGACTAATAGTCGTGGACCATCGACAAGGATCGTCGGCTCTGATGAAGACGAAGACGTCGGAACGTTAGCCGAGTGAACATCTCGTGTCAATCACGTGTGAGCTCAACAATATAAACAAAAGAAATTGTCCTCGATAAAATTTCGTAGATTACAAGCACATAAATTAGGAAAACAAATGGGAGGCACGAAAAGCACAAATTTTTTTTTGTTCATTTACAAACGTCTTGCGGGCCTCACAGACGTCGTTTTGTCAGAAGTGGACCACCACCATGGATGGTAACCGAACGAGAAGGAGATGAATAGGAAGGTTATGTTAGGGCCCGGGCCCCCTAATGAAGAAAGGCTGTTTAGGTACCCAAGTATGTGAGTAAGTATCCCTATTCTCCTGTTTTGAAGAAGTGGCTTGGAATAATGGAGCCAATACAACGACATTCACTATAATTCCATAGTGTCCATCCACTCAATATTTTGGAGATCCTGGGGGAAAGAGTTATGGGAGAGACGAAGAATGTCACACATTCTATACTCATGGATATAGGTGCACATTTTTTTTTCCACATTAGTTGTTTAATGAACTGATCACACTCTTTATTTTCCCCTTCATCCACCGTTCCCCCCTCCCCCCGTGCCTTGTGGATGCACACCATCCTCGCCACGCGACGTGGGTGGTGTACCGCCATGTTTGACCCATATATATTACCTGCCATTTCCAAAAAACCAACGAGAGGGCGCTAGTGCGATGGCCGGGCTGTGGTGCAACGCATATTTGTGCGGGTATGCTTCTCGACTGTTGCTTCGCTATATTATTCAGCAGGTCCGCAAATGCACGCATCAATCAAAAACTACCGTGTGGGATCGGCCGACTCTTCAGTACCCGCCGCATTGGCTTATTCGACTTGAAACGTGCAGATTTTTTTGAATATTTGGCGAAAGAATTTACTAATAATACGCATTAATTGATATTCTTGCGATAGGTTTAGGTTTCTACGCTTCTTGAACGGCATCTCCACCACTGCGCTATGCGTGCTCTTTTCAGCATAATAAATCTTCCGAGTCGTGAAAAGCGGACTTTTTGAACACTAACGAACATTGGCGTTAGGAATCTCTTAAACTATTTGAAAACAAACGAAGCTTTCGATAGTGTCGAGAAGATGGAGAAATACTATTGGGCAGGCTTTTCCAGCGGAAAACGACTCGACGAAAGAACTCCGTTGTTACTGTGTTCTCAGAAGGAAAATAGTGTAACAATAACCATCAGTTAGTGTTCGTATGTGTGACGACTCTACTCTTTGGTGAACGAATACAGATAGGATGTTTTTTGTTTAATCGCTTTTCAACGTCTTTTCCTACTCGATAGAGGTTATGACGAAATGCACATGTCAGTGATACTCCGCTGTTGGTTTCTTTCCATTTCGTTCATTTCCATGACTCGAGTTCATAAATTGTGTGGATCCCGATGCTCCGATTGCCTCAACTTAAGAGTGCGTTTTTTTTACCTTCTATAGTGCTCATGTACAACACAACTACAATAGAACGATAATCGGCCCGTATTGGACGATGATATCACCTTGAGAGCCGAAACAACCCCTTCTTGTTTAATCAATACCACAAGAATTGTCTGTTTTAGCAGAGGTCCGATAGCAGGTATCCGATTACCTAATGAAATAAATTTCTCGCACTAAAAAAATAGAGAAGGGGGCGCGTGTGGCGCAGTGGTCGGAGGCGCCCTCAGCACTCACATGGTATCGATCGCCGCGCCCCCTGGCCTACCAAGCCTTCCATCCCTCTGGGGACGGCGAATTCGTACCAGATTTATCTGAGTGGAGAGCAGCACTGGCTCGATGCATAGATAGGCCACCGCGACTCATTATAAGCACAGATATGCATTCAATCAGCTCCAAACAATGCTTCATGAAGTTGAATGCATGGTGCATCCCTCAGGGACTCATCAACGCCGAGACCGTCAGGTTTATGTATATATGAAAATGTATATATATATATATATATGTATATATATATATATATATATATATACAACTCTCAAGCCAGAGTAGCATGGAGTCTGCCAGAGACTTGTAAGCTTTGCCACTATGAATATTAATGCTTCTTCCAATTCCTGCATAAACAATGAAGCCAAAATGACCCGCTTCTACTAGTCGCCGAATCCACGTCCCGCATGAGAATCCACGTCCCGCATGACCTCATGGGATTCTGAGCCAGTCTAGGGAAAAGAGCTGTTATTTATAATGGTGAAATATCTACATCGAATCGGAAATAATGACTTTCGCCACCGGAGTAGAGCACAGGTAGTTGTCCTATTTCGACAAAACCGATCCCACACGGTAGTTTTTTGATTGATGCGTGCATTTGCGGACCTGCTGAATAATATAGCGAAGCAACAGTCGAGAAGCATACCCGCACAAATATGCGTTGCACCACAGCCCGGCCATCGCACTAGCGCCCTCTCGTTGGTTTTTTGGAAATGGCAGGTAATATATATGGGTCAAACATGGCGGTACACCACCCACGTCGCGTGGCGAGGATGGTGTGCATCCACAAGGCACGGGGGGAGGGGGGGAACGGTGGATGAAGGGGAAAATAAAGAGTGTGATCAGTTCATTAAACAACTAATGTGGAAAAAAAATGTGCACCTATATCCATGAGTATAGAATGTGTGACATTCTTCGTCTCTCCCATAACTCTTTCCCCCCAGGATCTCCAAAATATTGAGTGGATGGACACTATGGAATTATAGTGAATGTCGTTGTATTGGCTCCATTATTCCAAGCCACTTCTTCAAAACAGGAGAATAGGGATACTTACTCACATACTTGGGTACCTAAACAGCCTTTCTTCATTAGGGGGCCCGGGCCCTAACATAACCTTCCTATTCATCTCCTTCTCGTTCGGTTACCATCCATGGTGGTGGTCCACTTCTGACAAAACGACGTCTGTGAGGCCCGCAAGACGTTTGTAAATGAACAAAAAAAAATTTGTGCTTTTCGTGCCTCCCATTTGTTTTCCTAATTTATGTGCTTGTAATCTACGAAATTTTATCGAGGACAATTTCTTTTGTTTATATTGTTGAGCTCACACGTGATTGACACGAGATGTTCACTCGGCTAACGTTCCGACGTCTTCGTCTTCATCAGAGCCGACGATCCTTGTCGATGGTCCACGACTATTAGTCTTCTCGATGTGGCGTCTTCATCTTTCATCGAATTGGATCTTCCCCCAGTTGCGCAACTCGTGCGAACCATAGTCACCTGGCGACGCTCTTTTACACAGGGCGGTTGTTGTTTATATGATTATCAGTTGATGATCGACTAACATTCCTTACATAAAATTTTCTCATGTACAATAACCCACCTTTTCATAGAGCTTGCAATTCTTATAAGCAATATCCACCTTTCGTGCCCACTGCCGAAACATTGTAAACTGAAGCGTCTCCCACCTCGGCTGCATTTAGTGCAAACTTGTAAAGAACGTTTTATAGGGACAACAGTAGCAGTAGTAGTCATTTACTAAACTTTTGTGGAACACAACACAACGTCTCCATTCCATTGGCACTCGACAGGAACTGTTCTAAGAGATGGCGATTCGATGGCAAAAAAAAACACACACACACAGTCAACATAATAAACAAATCAGTATTTTAAATCTCTGTATCATATAGCAGTTCTCAAGACCGAATTTCTGTTATTCTTGGCATTGAATGATTCAGAAATGTTTGCTGTAACAGACTATTCCACTGAATCTTTCTTTAATAGAATGGGTGGAGAAGCACTTAGAGGGTTTTTCTGTACTGCCAGAATGAGAAGTCCTGTCAGCTTAGATTGTGGCTGAGCCGTCCAGTCTTTTCTGGCTCAAGAATTATGTAATTTACTGGTTCGTAGACAATCTTATAAAGAAAAAATAATGTAATTAAAAGTAGGTAATGCAGATGGTATACTCTGTTGTAGAGTAATTACACAGTTGACAAAATAACTTTTATTACTTGTCCCTGTGGACTTGCAAGTCACGGAGGTTTCGGCTATCGTGAGAGCATCGTCTTCTTCTCGCTGCATTGCGCGATGCGGCAGCATCTGGTGCGACGCCACACACGAAGTCCTCACTAAAATGCACCTATTGCTCGTATGACTCGTTCCACAGACGTTTCAAACCCATCGCACCAACCGCGCGATGAATATCTGCTGCGAAACTGCAGGAAATCCGATGCACCTTTTTTCTTTTGGAAGCCGATTTGTTGGTTGGACCAACATGCTTGGGTGCTCCCTGAGGGATCGACTTGTTTGAGGAGTCCGAAGATACAGCAACGTTTGTGTCTGTAGCAGGTCTCGTGTTTGGTTGTTGATTAGCAGATGATGCTACCTCACCCTCGTTTTCCACACCGCCAGCCATTTCGAATACCAAAAGCAAAATAGTTGCCCATCCTTACTTACTGTGATTTGCTTTTATAAGCCATCGACTCCCCACTCCGGGGGACTCTCATTGTTATGCATTCGGCTGTTCGAATCATCGTCAAGTTGCCGGTCGACTAATCGTGGTAATTTCTATTTCTTCCTGTGTTTTTCTATGCTGCTTCGCTCCAAGCATTTTCCACGGGCCAACGTGCATATATTTATGCGTATACATGTATATTTACATATGTACACGTATATATATGTGGGCGTATATATACATGTATATACATGCGTATGTACACATGAATACAAACATATATGTATATACATATACATGTGTATAAATATATATAGCAATAAATGAGACCAGAATTCAAGAGAGAGACCCGTCTTTCACATCTCCTTTGCGGATCTTGCATCGTCACACTCGATTCGTTTACTTCGCACCCATTATCCGTCGATACCATCCAACTTCTTAAGCGCAACGTCGCGTGCTGCTTGAGGATTTTTCTGTCATCTTCAATGTTGCTGAATGCTGATCGAGTCGATTCTCTATGTTGTCATGAAATGCCGGGCTGGAGGGTTCCCACTTGGATTGCAGACAGTAATTTCTTCCCGGACATGTCCGGTATCAATTTTCCGACCTTAGAGCGATCAGATGCTTAGTGAGGTCAGAGCGGGACACCACCGTGTGCGTGATGATCGCCATCATTACCACTATGCTATATGTTCCTGAAGGCAAATCGACGAGCTGAGCTGCGATTACACATTGGAGTTGAAATTGAATACAAAGCACACATATTTTGAGAAACTATTCTACGGTTTTGTCTAACCTGAGTGGCTAATGCTTCGCATCCATTTTAAATGGCCACTTTTCGTTTCAGGTTCAGGTATTCCATCCTTTCCTCTTCTTCTGTGCACACATTTTTTGCTGGACGCTGCGAGTTTTTGATGGGTGCTCTCTATCGAGCATCCTCTGAAAAGGAATATAGAAATCAATACTGAATTCAAATGTGGAGTGGGTAAATAGGGCAAAGGCAGCGAGCCTAGAGCCATCAGTTATTTCTCGGCTTAAGAACGACCATCCATCCAACATGTCCTGTCCTATACTTGCTTATTAAGAATCATAAACTTTCTTCTACTCATGACCTTGTGTCTACCAACCGGTCATCTTTTAAACTGATACCAATCATCAATTGTATAGGTGGACCAACGTATAGAATAGCGTGTTTCCCATACCTTATCCTGACCCAGTTGCTGAAATTCATTCCTACCCATTTACCTAACACCAAAATATTTCTAGATCACCTATGGTGTGCGCAACCAAACAGCACAGATGTAGTGAAGTCATTCGATGTTACTTCGCCTTATACCAACGTGTCGAATGACTCCGCAATGCAAGCCATTCTCCAGCTGCTCGTAGAGCACGATGAAAAAAAATAAAAAATGTAGGTTTGTCGATTGCGCAAGTAATGGCTCTCTTAAAACAGTGTCTTAGTTGTTCAGTTGTTCAATCTTTAGGTGGTGTGCAAAATATTTTGCACAAATTAGAGGGTTGGCCATGGGACAGCGTTTAACACCAGGCCTCGCCGTTGCTTTCGTATCTGAGGTAGAAGCTCCAGGTGGAAACGTCAACGATCGTGAAAAAAATAGTGTATATGCGTATATATAATATACATAATATTTCCCCCCAAAATAATCAGAATAGATGAAGGAAGCGGTGGAGATTAGCCTAGGAGAAATCCTCTACCTGCTTCGAATGGTGGTTGTAAAACAACGAAGCAAAGAGCTGAGAGTGCTAGGTCTTGTTAGAATGAGCAATCTAAGCAATGTTGTTACCCAGCTTGCGTTTAGAAAGCTAATCATATGTTGACATAAGTGTCATCTCCTCCTAAATGTCGTTGTAAAAGATGAAACCCAGAGTAAGAACAGTTGAAGAATTGGCAGAGGCGACCACGGATTGTGACAGAAGCACTCAACTACTTTGCGTCATCTCACCCCTATCACATTGTATTGTCTAGGAAAGTGTTGGCTTTAAACTGATTTTCGAATGACTACCGTCCATATTCTGGTCGAATTACTGCGGCTGTGATGATGGCGAACTAGCCGGTATTTTAGGTGCAGTAAAAATTTTGTTACAAATTCGTGATTACCTATCAATGCAATGAAAGATGTTATGGTCGTTCTAGACGAATCAGACAGCGGATTTATGTAACTGGATATTTAAAAAAGGCTCTCGGCGTTGGTCGATCCCTGAGGGATGCGCCGTGCATTTGATTTCATTAATCATCAGTGGAGGTGTTTGAACGCATATCTGGCCTTTACAATGGCTCGTAGAGGTCTACCGATGTATCGAGCTAGTGCTTATGTAATCTCAGACAAGCCTGGTGTTAATTTGTCGACCTTAGAGAGATAGAAGGCTTGGTGACCTTAGGGCGCAGTATCGATCTCGTGGGTGTATCGCAAGGCGCCTGCGACAATTGCGCCACACGCACCCTAGAAAAAAAATGAATTTCTGTCCGTGAGCATGTAAACAGGGAGACGATGTATACATATCCATGTATGTATATATGTGTAGAAATCTAAATACTGACTTCAGGGATGGATCGGCCAATTCGTAGTGAGGAGCCAACCAAACGAAACATTGATTCACATCAAAATTCTCAGTGAGGGCAACAATAGCATGAGGCACGTCGCATGGAACAGATATCCAGCATATGTCATATCTCTGTCGTACGTGCATAACATACAATTCATCCGGAGCATTACATATTTACAGTTTGCCTTAGTAGACGGGTGCTTCTCTGAGTATAAATTTAAGACTTTGTCGAAATGCAAGAGGACATTTCACACTACACTGCATCATTCGCTTTCCTTTCACGTTTAATTCTTTGTTCGAATATTGGATCGAACAGTGCAAAGTGTAGAATGAGAGTTTCTGCTTTACAAGCAACGCAAACTTGCATCGACGAAAAACTTCACCTCAGAATTCCATTTGGGAAGAGGTTTATTATCGACAATGCAACGAGTTCATCTGTATCATCTGTAGAATTAATGCATTCATTAATTACTGTGAATTATCAATGGAAACCGAGAGTGAAACTTCCACAGCAGAAAGCACTCCGTTGTTTTCAATTGAAATATGTGTTTCTAAATTAATCGCTGTAGTACGAATATTTGTGAAAATAACTTGAAGATATTTGTCGATGGCAGCCAACACCCTAAGTGTTGGAGTACATTGTCAAACTCGTTTGTTATACGAAGCAATCGAAGTGGGCAATGGCCGGGGATGACGTCCGGCGTGTGCGGAGGAGTAATGGTATTCGTTAGCTCTGCACACCTGGCCAAAGGACATAGTGAAAAAACAATTAGTCCGCCACGGAATTGGTCGCTACCAGTGGATACGCAAGAGCGGTCCCAAGCGGCCAGTTATCGGTGGGATTTGGCCATGGCCAACGAAGAGGAGTTGGTCAACAAGGAAATCGGTCTAACAAGAGTCCATACGCTACACATAGTAAGAATATGAAGCTTTCAGCCTTGAATTGAATTACGTGATGTATTTGAAGATACCATGAGGGCTGAATCATCTCGATACGACTAGTTTAGCTATGTTTTTTTTCGTTTAATTTCGTTTTGTTTTTACAATCTTCAATTCGGCTGTGACTCTCGATATTCTGGTTGAGCAAACACGAGGTGTTACTTTATTCTTTATTCCGTTAAAGCTGACGTTTCGGCGGATTTCGCCTTCTTCAGAGCCTGGAAGGGTATATTGATAGGCAATTTACTAAGTCAAACACTCCGATAACACCTACGGAAAGATGAAAATCTAAATCGCAACCACACGATCAATAGCTTCTTGAGAAAACCTACCGTTTATTACGTGCCTTCCACTGAGGAAGAACTGCTGATCAGAGTCACATATGGTCGATAAATGCACCACCCCATATCAAAAGTCGATGCGAAGCTACGGGGCCAGATCACGTGTGATCTCCAGGCATTCCTACCTGCTGTTCATTCTAGGGTTCCTGGTGTTTATCCAAAATGCCTCTAGAAGTTTCCGCGTTGGTGTTTTGGCATCCTGTGCGAGAATATTGATTTTAATATCAGAATCGTCTCCGCTATGTTTTTTGTATCCTGTGCGTGCCTAGTGGCTTGCCTTGTTTTGATTTTTTGTTTGCCATCTAGTGTTCTTTTATGCGGATACTTAAAGGTGTTCCCCTTTCACCAATATATTCGTCTCCGCAAGTACTACAAGAGATCAGGTATATCGTAACTGAACTCATGCACTCACCGTCCTTGCCATAAGGGCAAATTACGTAACCTTGTGTTTCGCATAGACGGTCATGTAGTCGGTTACGAACTAATTGACGACGAAGGGAATCGGATGGTATTTCAACTATCGCTACCGATTTCTGTAGATCTTCCCTTCTTAAGCATCGTTTTATAGCTACACTTACTTCATCGCTAGTGAAGGGTAACATAAACGGGGTTTTGTCTTGGCCACGTTTTTTGCTTTTGGGGCGTCGCTCTCCTTCTAGACTTGTCTCGCGGGGTTGCTATTTCATAGCCATTGTAGATGGCTACTTGCCGAGCCAAGTAGCGCGATTCCTCTTTTAGTTCCCTCTTCGTACACACGGAGATGTCTGTTCGAAACATGTTTCTTACAAGCGCATTCTTTGTTTGTGCAGGGAGGAGAGGAAATGAACGATGATGTTCTTGTTACTTGGTTTTCGATACGATTTTGTCATGTAACCATTATCCGATAAGTTGATCTGAACGTTAAGAAATGGAAGCCAATCTTCTTTTGGTTTCTCACGGGTAAAGTTGATGTACTCAGACTGCTCATTCAACAATTCAAAGCATTTGTCCATCTCCTCCTGAGTAGAGAAGATGACAAAACAGTCATCTATATATCTACAGTAGAGTGCCGGCCGGAGACCAATAGCGGGGGGCTTC
This sequence comes from Angiostrongylus vasorum, assembly GCA_018806985.1. Lineage (NCBI taxonomy): Eukaryota > Metazoa > Nematoda > Chromadorea > Rhabditida > Metastrongylidae > Angiostrongylus > Angiostrongylus vasorum. The sequence continues at coordinate 194,221 of JADANN010000410.1, forward strand.
TATTTTAGACATAAATGCAATGGCAAGACTCGGTGCCAGTCGTTGTCCCATTGCCAGCCCTCTAGTTTGTGCGTAATAATTCCCAGACCATCTGAAAATCGAGCAGTTTAGGCACTCTTTTAAGGGATCCATGAGCTGCTGAATAGACAAGCCATGCATGTGCATTCCTCCTTCATGTTCGACAAGAATTTCGTGGATGGCTTGCATTGTGGAGGCACTCGATCCGTTGGTAAAACGTTGATGGACTCCATCACGTACACATTGTTAAGAGACGCGTTACATAGACGCCCAAGGAATATTTCGGTGCACGTAAGGTGAGCTGGAATATGGTACGGCTGGCGAAATATTTGGCTCAGAAACCATGTCATTCTATCCGTTGAACCGTCTACACTGCCGATGTAGGATGATGAAATGGTTGACGCCAAAAATCAATTCATCGCCTTATACTAAGTTTTGTATAATAATAAATAAGTGTAAAAGAGGAGAGGACATGTTGGTCTATCCATTTTTATAGTGCGAAATAACGCATGGTGTTAAGCTTTCGGTGTTGTCTTTTGTATTCCTTTTCAGATGATGGGCGATAAAGGGACGCATCACTAAGATGCTCCTTCGTTATTTTAACATTTAAGTAGCGAGGGATAACTAAAAACCTTCGCTCTTAGCTACGTTAGTTATCTAGTGGTCTTTGAATTTATTAGTTCTCTAATTTCTTGCGTACCACATATTTGTGCTGCTAAAAGGATAGAGATACACCAATATTGATAAAAGGTGTCGAGAAAATCGTCTGAAAACATTCGAAATTTTATATTAAATCCGACGTTAGGGTCTTTTTTTCTAAAGAACGCTCTAGCAGAAGGAGGTGGTGGTGATGCTACCACTTCTTGACTTTCATTCCTATTTGTTGTTTCTTATTTGGCCTGATAGCCGAGTCGATCTTGAAATGCAAGACGAGCTTTCTACAGGACGTGTCAGTAAGATACTTCGGACTTGTAAAAGAAACATTGCACTAAAATAAAAGATCACCAAAGCTAGACAGGGAATACACTTTCTCGGCCGCTGCTTGCAACACTAAGTCGTTCCAAATTTAATCAAACGAAAACGACTTCACGTGATATGCGGTTAACCAGAGGATAGTCGACAAGTATGGGAGATCGAAGTGGAACTGCTTCGAGCTGCCCTACCAAGCAGACGGTGCGAATGTCAGCCAGAATGAAGCAGGGTGCGACAAAAGAACACTTTTGAGGTTTTCATTTGGAAGATCACATTTGGACGAGAATAGTTGCTGGGTCAATATTGATATGCAATAATATTAGCACTGATGCCAAAATGACCTTACAACCAAAGTACGAGAATCTTTTGAGTAACTCACATAGCTCAGGCTTATGAACCGTAAACAAATTGATTTCGCTTGTGATAATCATCAAAATTTAGTTTATAAGGCACCAAGAAAGTCTAAGGCTACCGTGCTTAGAGGCATGACCATACCTGAGAGCTTGCGCCCGCTACTAGATTTCGGCCCAAGTTTTTCACCGTCAAACCCCCATTTCCAATGCAGCCGTGCGTAGGATCGCATGCAATTTGCATGAACTCCAAAATGGACTTCGCTATCAGACCAAACAAGGAACGTCAAAGAGGGATGAAAGTCAGAAGTGGTGACTTTTTCACCAATTCCATTTCCTAGAGTGTTCTTTAGAAAAAAAAAGGACCCTAACGTCGAATTTAGTATAAAATTTGGCATGTTTTCAGACGACGTTCTCAAAACCCTTGACCACTATCGCAAAAAAATGTGCATATCTATCCTTGCAGCCGCACAAAAATGTGGTACGCAAGAAATTAAAGAACTAATAGATCCAAAGGCCATTAGATTAGCAGTATTGCAACGAGGGTGAGTTTGTAGTCATTCCTCGCCGGTTAGATGTTAAGATAACGAGCTAGCACCTTAGTGATGCTACCCTTAATCGCCCTCTGAAAATGAGTTAAAATACAATACCGAAAACTTAACAGTGAATGCGTCAAAGTGGCAAAAGTGTTGGGCCCAAAACCATCCGTTATTTCGCATTATTATAAAATGGATAGATCAACATGACCTGCTTTACACTAATTTATTAAACCGCAAAAGTTAGTATCAGCCGATGATCTCGCGTCAACTAATGCATCATCCTACAATGTGAGACCCATTATCGGCAGTATAGACTGGTCAACAGATAGAATGACATGGTTTCTAAGGTAAATACTTACCCAGTTGCACCATATTCCAGCTCATCTAACGAACGCCCAAATGCTCCTAGAACGTCTACATAATGCGTATCCTAATAACGCGTGTGTGATGGAGTCCTTCGAAGTCTTCGCACTTTACACAGACTTATCGAATGACTCTAAAGTGTAAGTCACCCTCGAACTTCTTGCCCATCATTAAGGAACCATACATATTTATGGCTCGTCCATCCAGAAGCTTATGGCTCTCTTAAAACAGTGCCTAAACTACTCGAATTGCAAATGTTCTGGGAAATATAACACCCAAATTAGAGGGCTGACAAGGGAACAGCGGCTAGCACTAAGTCTCGCCATTGCGTTCATGTCTAAAATATAAGTCCCTTTATCGACCTCCGACTACTAGTCTACTGCAGATCTACAGATCATTGTTTTGTCATCCTCTATACTCAGGAGGAGATGGACAAATGCTTTCTATTATTTAATGAGCATCTTAGTACATAATATTCCCCCCTGGAGAAATCGAATAAAAAATTAGCTTCCGTTCCTCAACGTTCAAACTAACTTATCACATAGAGTGGTATATGGCAAAGTGGTAGTGAAAACCAAGTAATGAGAACATTCTTGTTCATTTCCTTTCTTCCTACCCTTCGCACGCAAAGATGGCGGTTTTGAGAAACATGTTTCGAACAGCCTCCTTTGTGTACACCAAGATAGAACTAAAAGAGGAATCACGCGACTTGGTTCGGCAAAAGGCCAATGGCTACGAAATATCAACCACGCGAGGTAAGTTTAGAAGGAAAGCGACGTGCCAAAACGAAACACTCGGTCAAAAGAAAACCCTGTTTGTGCTGCCATTTATTCGCGATGAAGTAAGTGTAGTATAAAACGATGCTTAAGAAACGCCGGTCTAGAGGAATCGGTCGCGATAGTAGAATTACCACCGGATACTCTTCGTCACCAAATATGCGACCGTCTGTGTAGAATACAAAACTGCCTTATGTGCCCTTTTGGAAGAGACGGTGACTGTATGAGTTCAGGTGGGACATACCTGATCTCTTGTAATTCTTGCGGTGATGAATATTTTGAGGAAATGTGTATTTCTTTATGTATCCGTATAGAAGAACATCTAGACTGCAAACGAAAAGCACGACAAAGTACCCCACTAGGGACGCATAGGATACAAAAGCGGAGAGGAGACGATTTTGATATGGCCGTTCTGAAAGAAATGGGCACTGTAACTATATTTTTTTAATGTTCCATAACTTGCTTCAAACAAAGCATTGTTAATCAAAATAAAAATCATTTGAATCTCCACATTTTTTTCCAATCAAATTCATTAATTTCACTTGCATAGCCATCTGGACTCCGGAAGCGATAAATTCGTTGAAAGCATTTTATGCGTCATCTTTGCAGTAAGCGAGAGGTTATGGCAGATGAGGCAAAGTTTCGTACCCAAGCTCGTTCAGTTTCTGCTGTACTGGTTCCTCAATATGAGGTGGGGAGTTGTCGTGGGGGAGGATTGGATTTTTTTCTGTTAACTAATGCCGTTCATTGTTGTTGGTGTTTACGGTACATTTGGTCGACTTATTGGCAATACTTCTCTGCCGTAATCGTTTCGCTGGGATTCAAAAAGTTGTGACGAATCAGACCACCAAACAGTAGGCATAACCTTTCTTTGCTGTAATTTCGGCTCTGGGAACATAATTTGATCACAAAAAGGGTCGTTTTTGTTGTGCAGAATAAGAGCAGACGGCACCTCATAACGGCGATTTTTTACCATCGTTTGATTCGTGCGGCACCCACTTGTTGAGTTTGTTCTTCTATGCGATTCAGGTGAATGGAAATTGTTCGCGTGTCTACGCCAAGTGTTGTTCAAGATTTGAACAGTTGTTCTTGTGTTTACTTCCTCTAGTGCCTTAAATTCATTGTCGTCGTTCAGTGGGAAGTTCACTGGGAAGCCGCGGCTTTCCTTATCTTCGAGGTCGAAATCAGCAGATCGGAATTTCCGAAACCATGTTCGCCTTTCCCAAGACCGACTTTCCATTAACCTTGGAACTGATTGGTAATTTGATGTTTTCTTCAAAAAGCAGACACGAGGTTGGTATTGTAGAATTTATTAAGATACAAGAGCTACGTTCCGGCGGTTTCGCCTTCTTCAGAGCCTGGAAAGGTTAAATTGAGATGCGATCTACTCAGCAAAACACTTTCATAACCCCAGCAGATAAAACTTAACAAATAAATTTGAATTCGCATAAGAAAGAGCTTTATTTAAACACCTACTGTCTATTTGCTGCAAATATTTAAGTTAGTTGGTGGATAGCAGCCGCACAGAGTAATGCATGGACGAGGACTGTGCCTGTGTCAGGTCGTCGGATCAGCCTGAGGTGTGGCGCCAGGTCATGCGTGATGACAAGACACTCCTCCTTGCGGTTCATTTTTTTGATTTTTTGGAATTGATCCGAAACGCTTCATGAGTTTTACGCGCTGATGTTTTCCATTCCTGCGTGAGGATAGTGACTCCTACTTCAAAGTCATCTCCGTTGTGTTCCTGCAACCTATGTGCGCCTAGTGGAGTGTTTTGTTTTAATTTAGATTTACCGACTAGGTGTTCTTTTGTGTGGACGTCGAGCGGTCTACCCGTTACGCCATGTTCGCTGTGTTGATTCACCAATACTAACATCACCCCCAACCTTCATTAATGTCAGCGAGCCGCTTCTGCAGCACTACGACCGAGCTTCAACTAATGCCCAGAATTGGTAAGAAAAAAAACCAAATTTCGGCAAAAAAAATGCGTGAAAAACGAAGTTATCTTTGTTGAGATTTATAACATTAATAAGTGCAAGGAATATTTTATCGATAAAAAATACATTGAATCAATAAATATTCTAAAACGCTCATTTATTTTCTAACAAGCGAATAGTTGAGAGAGCGATGACGAGATTAGACCAGCAACAAAGAAGAAGATTCTGACAGTGACTAAGCATTCAGCTGTATCACCTCTATTCCCGTTGACCGTCGAGTGACTCGAGCAGGGCCCAGTAAATATTCCATTTTTACCTGCGGCGTGCAAAAAGTAGCCCGATGGATTCTGCTCGCTCTAGGGACTCATTGAGCATCATACCTTTCTTCTAGGCTTTTCGTGAAGAACTCTGACCATCGAGTCGGTGTTCTTCCTGCAGTGCGTTTAAAATGACGAGTAATAATCCAGTCACTAATGGCTGTTGTCCATTGGTTGTCATTCATACGCATTACGTGTCCGGCCCACCTTATCATCGCTTGTTTGGCGTATAGAACGGCATCTTTGATTTTTGATCGTTGACGCAGGTCGGAGTTTCGGATCCATTCTCCTGCTTGTGTGACACGGATACTCCTAACATCGTTCTTTCAACTGCACTTTCAACAACGCTAAGGTGTCTTTCATCCTGCTTACACAGCGACCAGGTTTCCGATGGATAGGTTAATGCCCGAAGTACTTACTGTTGAGACGAAACGATGGGCTCGGAGTCGGGTGTTCTTTGTTCTCCTCACTAGGCGCGTCCCAAAGTGGCGAATAAGGATTGATCGCGGATTAAAAGCGATCGCTGCTTCCTTTACATGCAGATGGCTTCAGGGAATGGACCCCCCTGTTTCTGTTGCTCCGATTTAGCACATATTTTCTGTATTTGCGAGGCGCACACGTACATGGGTGCATCGGAGTGTTCCCGTTTATGCGGATTCTTTTCTAAGAGTCAATTCTGACAAAGGCCTGCAATAAATTGACAGGGAAGTATATGGAAGGCGGGTGGGAGTCGTCTCCAAGAAAAGACTTCATGTCCACTCTGGAAGAAACTGCAAGCTATCCATGACTATACCCAGCCCCAACGTTCAGAGCTCAGCAAGCTATACATGGGTATCAAAATCTAAACAAACTAAAAGAAGCAGTCTTCATTCCCCCGACCCCGAAAGAGCCCGTGATTCGACAGCGTCGGAAGACGAGTACGAGAGGCTTTTAAAATCTCAGCGCCAATGTAAGATGCCTAGACAGCAAAGAACTAAGGCGAAGATGTGTACCTACAATGCACGTTCACTTGCATGCGAGTCCTCGATAGAAGACTTGATCATGCAAGCGAGAAGGACAAGGTATGACGTCATCGGCCTCGCCAAGACGAGACGACACCACCCATTCAACGGCGTCTGTGACATCAGAGAAGAACTGTTTCTCGGAACATACTACAATAGAGGAGTAGGCGGCGTCGACGTTCTCATCAACACGAGTTTGTCCTTGAACATCGATTCATTCCAACAACTAACAATCCGAATCGCACGTTCACGATTGAAAAGATGTGGATCAATACCGGCTTTGACAATCTTCGTCGTTTACGCGCCGACATCAAACTATGACGAAAAAAGAAGTCGAAGCTTTCTACACGGACATGGAGAAGTTCTACAGAGAAGACCATACATTCTTCAAGGTCATCGTTGCAGATTTTAACGCCAAGATTGGACCAAGAAGAACGTCTGAAGAACGTCACATTAGGACTCACGGATTGGAATGAAATGAACAGGGTGAGCGGCTTTCTGAGTTTATCATGGCGACCAAGACAATCCATGGTAGCTCACAATTCCAGAAGCCCCACTCTCAACGCTGGACATGGGAGTCTCCGAGTGGAGAGTACCATAGCGAAATAGACCACATCATAGCAAATAGAAGGTTTTGCCTTACCGATTTCGCTGTTGTCCCAAAATTCCATACGGCATCAAACCATCGCCCCCTTTGTGCAAGAATTCATTTCTTGCGTAAAGGCGAAAAAAAATTGCCAAATTCAAAAAACGAAGTTCCCAAGCCTGTGTAAACTAGACTATTTCAATTCAGTGCCTTGTTGGAAATATTTTCGTTCTCAACAACATCGACGAAGAGTTCGATCGGCTCATTCAACATTTTCCCGTTAGTGCATAAAAGCTGAGATTTCGAAAGTCACCAGAGAACGTCTGTCTTTGGAAACATTCAAGCTAAAACGTCAGCGTGGATTCGCTCCAGCGCAGACAACTGCCAATTAACGTCCGAATTTGTAAAACAATGCAGACAGGCGATAAAAGAAGATCTTTAAGAGAGAAAAGCGGCAGTTGTGGTCGAAGCTGCAGAGAATGGGAAAAGCATTCGTAAAGTCCATCGAAGCATAGTCTACTAGAAAAACTAAGATGATTGCATTCCAACCCCCCAAACAGAACGGTTACATCGTCCAGAAATGCAATGGAAAAAAATCATTCACGAATGCTACTCGAAGCTCTTCGATAATCATATCCACCTTCCGTCACGTGAAATAAAGGAGGATGAATGTGACGTACTCTTGGTTATGCATTTCAAAAATTCGATATAATGTTTCGTCGGTGAAAAAATCGAACAGCACCAGGTCCGGAGAGGATACGATCTGAGCACCTGAAGAACATTCAACAAGTCCTCGTAGAAACACCGGCTTGGCTGCTCACACGTTACCTGTTTTAATGCGAAGTCTCCACTCAGTAGAAGATCAGCAAGACCGTGCTATTTTTCAAGAAAGGTGATGATCTTCGCATTATCGGCAACTAACAGCCAATCTGCTTGCTCTCTATCATCCACAAACTATTCCCTAGAGTCATCCTAAACAGGATTGACAGAACACTATATGATGGTCAGTCATAAGAGCAAGCACGGTTAGTTCTTTGACTCAATTGCGGTAGAAGCGATAACGGAAGTCCTGGACAGTCAGAGAGTCCTGGTCAGCATATAAAAAGTTTTTTGTGAGCTGTACAAAAATTTCATAACCAAGACAACACAAGACCGGAGACCGTTCAGTGTAATGAGGCATACGTAACCAATCCATTTCTCATGAATATTGTTGTCCTGAAAATTAGTCGACGTCTAATCTTTCCACAGGCTTTATCAGAGTCGGCAAGCATTCGTTGCGCTTGGCTAATATTTGACGTTATAAGAGCGATGTCATCAGCAAGGCAAAGATGGTGTAATTGCCGACCGTCGGTCGATTTTCACTCCAACATTGACCCATTACAGTGTACGCATGAAGTTATGGAGGGTGGCGGTAAATAATTTTCGCGAGATGGTATCGCCTTGCCTAACTCCTCGTATGACGTCGATGATAATATCGTTGAAGAATGCTGATGTCTTGGTTATGAAATTTTTTGTACAGCTCACGTAAAATCTTTATATAATGAGTAGGGTCTCCTTGACTGCCAAGGGCTTCCATGACTGCTTCTATCTCAGTTGAATCAAAGGCCTTCTTTAAATCCATGAAAATGGGACAGAGCGATCTTTTGTACTCTCGCGATACTTCAATGAGCCTTATTACCGTGTGGATGTGATCCATCGTACTAAATCCTTTTCGAAACCCTGCTTGCTCACATGGCTGCCCTTCTTCCAGTGTTCTGTGAATCCTGTTTAGAATGACTAGAGTGAAAGGTTTGTAGATGCAAACAGCAAGCAGATTGGACGATAGTTGCCGATATCGTGTAGGCCACCATTCTTGAACAAAAAACACGGTCTTGCTTCTCTTCCACTGAGTAGGGACCTTGCATTCAGACAGGTAACGTGTGAAGAGCTGAGCCAAGGTGTTTACGGGGGAGTGGCGGAAGGTTCTTCAGGTGTTCTGGTCTTATCCTCTCCGGATCTGGTGCTGTTCGATTTTTCACCGACGAAGTGGCATGTCGGATTTCGGATGGGAGAACCGGTGGTACAGTATATCCATCCCCTTTAATTCATGTGACGGAAGGTGGACGTGGCTATAGAAGAGATTCGAGAAGTATTCGTGTACGATTTTCTTCATTGCCTTTCTGGACGCTGCGACTGTTCCGTCTGGGCGTCGGAGTGCAATCTTCTTGGTTTTGTGATTGGCGAAGCTTCGGTGGGCTTTGCGAATGCTTTCCCCACCCTCTGCGGCTTCGACCATTACTGCTGCTCTTCTCTCTTTAAGATCTTCTTTTATCGCCTGTCTGCACTGTTTTGCAAGTTCGGACGTTAATTTGCGGTTGACTGCAGCTCGTGCGATTCCACGCTGGCGTATTAGCTCGAGTGTCTCTAGAGACAAACGTCTCTTGGTGACTTTCGGACTCTCAGCTTTCATAGCGCTAAAGTGAAGATGTTGAATGAGCCGATCGTCGATGTTATCGACAACGGCATCTTCCCAATAGTCGACTGATGAATTGAATAAGTCCCAGTTTGCGGTGGTTCTGAGACTTCGGTTTTTGAATTTAGCGGCTTTTTGTCCTTTGCGCGAGAAGTGGAATCTTGCACAAAGGAGACGGTGGTCTGATCCAGTATAAAATTTTCGGACAACAGCGACATCGGTTAGGAAAAACCTACTATTTACTATGATGTGGTCTATTTCGCTATGGTACTCTCCACTCGGAGACTCCCATGTCCAGCGTTGAGAGTGGGGCTTCTGGAATTGCGAGTTACCATGGATTTTCTTGGTCGCCGTGATAAACTCAGAACGCTCACCCTGTTCATTTCATTCGAATCAGTGAGTCCCAATGTGACGTTCTTCAGACGTTCTTCTTGGTCCAATCTTGGCGTTAAAATCTGCAACGATGAATTTGAAGAATGTATGGTCTTCTCTGTCTTCTCTCTATGTCTATATAGAACGCTTCGACTTTTTCTTTGTGATAGTTTGATGTTGTTGCGTAAACGACGATGATTGTCAAAACCAGTATTGATCCAGTCAGTTGTTCGATGTTCATGGACGAACTCGTGTTGACGAGAACGGCGACGCCGCTATGGAAGATGTGATCACACTCGTAGTATTGATTCTCGCTCTAATTTGGTGAAGCAAAGGGCGAAGTTAGCGTTTTTGAAAACCGCAGTGATAGTGATAACTCGCGTGAATACTTCTATTTAGGATTAGAGTGGCATTTATATACGTATATATTTATACTAATATTCAACAATAGGTTACAAGAGTCCTGTCCAATTTTTTATCTCAAGAACAATAGGACTCCCAAGTGTTTAGCACATTGCCGTTGTTAGAGAGTGTACCTGGATGGTGGTGTAGTGCAATATACTGCGATGAGCTATTCCTTAGCAAACTTTTTTTAAGCATAAAGGGAGCCCGAAGCTCCCATAAGGAAACCCATACGAGTAATCACCAACGTCCTGGTATCAAATTAATCGCAGCATGAATATCTTCCCCAGCTCCAGAACGGCTGGTGACCACCTGTGGAAATGACGACTTGTGGTAGGCTCCATCGAAGCAGACCTTGGGATTCAAAGAAACCACAACTCGGCCAGCAGTAATCCAGCCGCAACTTCTGAAGTGCACTTATCACCGAAAAAATTGTCCAGAACTCTTCGGAAACCTGGCATCCCAAGCTATTTGAAGAATAATTCTCGACAAGCAACTCGTCACCATCTCATCTTCAATCTCGACAACGAATGCTGGGTCTTGTACGGAATGCAAGAACGTAGAAACCACAAAACAAACATCTTAATATTCTTCATACAGCTTACACAACTTCATTAAATGTTGACAGCACTGTGACTGGCTGATGGGCGAGCTTTTTTCATCACACACAAGAGTTCTGTGTGTACCAAAAACATGGGACTTTGTGTAAAAGAACACAGGAAATCCATAGAATGAGAAGGACGCAGAAACTGCTTCAGAATTACGGAATAACCGCTTGGAAATCACGCTAAAATGGGCACGGTTATTCATTTAGTGGGCACACTGACCGCTGTGACGTCCATGGGAGTCACGATGAGAACAGCAAAACATAGACGTCGTCTGCCACGTGTTCGCACTTGTTTGACCACCGATCGATTGGGTGTCGTAGGAAGCAACCCGGAAGCCACTTCGTTGTGCTTTCGACGCTGTGTACTGCGGCTTCAGCGACAACTGCAAAGCAGAGGTCAGTTCTTTTTGCATTCTTCGTCTTTTCATCTGAAAATAACGCCGTGAGAATTGCGTAGTTTATTCGTAGCTGACGTAATAAAGCAATGACGAGCAGCCTCAAGCTTTCCGTGAAGTTTCCACGACTTGAAACTGTTTCTTGTGAGACGAGCGAATGCATGTGTTATTCACTGTTGAGACCGTAAAAACATCACGGACATAAGGGCCGTTACGGCACCTGCTTCGCTTAACGAAGTTTCACTTGTTTGCTGGCTAGTAGGCGGTTGTAGCAAAGTCATTTTCAGTCGTGTCGCCGTGCTCGGCGGGTGCATTCGAAGAGTCTCAGCAACTGTTAGGTAATTCTCCTGGCTTTTACCAAGCCGTGTGCACAAGTTAGCGGTTCATCACTTTTCAATTAGGTTCCTTTCTTACCAACGATGACACTGTTTTAGATTCAATTTTGATCCACCTACTTGTGGAAATAAACGACTCTTTCACAGATTAAATGACACTGCATGAGTAAGATATTTCCATGTGGATCGCCATTTTCGTCACGTATCGTTTTTCTTAAGTCCAGCGACACACAGTACCCGTATTTGCTACGAGAGAGGTTTGTTGAGTCGACGGGGAATTCTTCATTTAAACCGGAAAGAATGACGGAAGGTGACAAGATGGAACTCCTAGAATTCCACTTTTTGCTGACAATGAAAAGGAAAAGAATGTAGATTATTAACTATGGTGAGTATCCATTTTCTAGAGCGCTCTAACTGTCTTGACATGGTATGGCTGTTAAATAAGATTTTTTGAACAATTTCCTTGCCAATTCGTAGTTTTGTACTACGATCTGTATACAAGTCGTGTGTGTTAAGATATAAGCTCTGTCAGAGAGCTAAGGTCATATTTTATTATGACCTCATCGCTATGACTCACTTAAGCTGCATTTTTGATAGGTTGGATGTGCTTCAAGACCTGCAAACACTTGTGGGCTTCCCAACATAAGACGTAGAGCTGCAGTGCCTCCTCTGCGAAGAGAAATGGAGAGAGCAGGGAAGGCTTATCTGGAACTACAGTGAGCTGCCAAATGTTCACACAATCAAGGAACTTGTAATCGAGACCAAGTAAGATCTTGTCACAATTGCGTGTGATAGCTGTACTTAATACCTGTATCATTGCTAATTCTGTGAATCATTTCACTGCCACTACATAAAACTTGCTCTTTCTCCACCATTAGAAACCTGGCTGAATGCCTCAGAATGTGGCTTTTATTGTGTTTGTAAGAGGTAAGCTAAAAAATAAAGCTGACGGCGCTGATAAATCCGTGAGGGATGAACCATGTATTTGACGTCATCATGCAGCGTTAGAGGTGACTGAATGCATATCCGCTCTTTACAGTGACTCGCGGTGGCCTACCGATATATCGAGCCAGTGCTGCTATCCTCCCTGATAAGTCTGGGACTAATTTTACGACCCGGAGAGGTTGAGAGCTTGGTGGCCCTGGGGTGCGGGTATCAATCCCATGTGTATTGCAGGGCGCCACCGACCTCTGCTCTACACGCACCCTTTGTAAGAGGTACCATTTCTTTCTCGCACTGCTTCATCAGTCCATTGCGCAGGATGCTCTCTTATTGTCGTGTCAATGCACCTTCTTTCACCTTGCATTGTTTGTACATAATGTTATATCGCTATTGTTTATTGTTATATGTGCGTTCAGTTATCTTGCTGTTGTTATTGTACTATTTATTAAATGAATATTTGGTCCTTACAACAACTTGCAAGAGCCTAACGATCAATGGTGTGTTTTTATCCTCCCAGTGTTAGTTTGGTACCAGTTTTTCGACATGGAATGGAACAGAGGGAATTGCTTAGTTATGTTGCCAGGTCGAACGAGCGAATATCTATGAACATCCAGAGGTCATCCAACCACTGGTCAACAGAGGCCTCTTCGATGGGAAACTACAATAGTTTAACGGGTTCATTTGGCAAAGAAATGAACAATGCATTGGAGGACACTCATGTGAACACGACAAATAAGTTTCTTTATTCCCGATTAACAAACTTGCTAATACACTATTTGTTCCACAATAACCATCGTTTTGGCGGATTTTTGTGGCCTCAGAACGTGAAAAGGGGATGCAAAGGAAAGGAAAGCCGTTTTCTTTAGCGATGAGCATCACTTTAGTGAATAGTGAGGCCATGTGGCCTGTGTCAAACAGTGAGGGGTTAACTTTGATGAAGATTGGTCTTCAGACTATATCCTTGGCTGGATTCACTTAGATCTTCAGCACGAAAGTAGACAATTCCACTCAAATCGCATGTATGATGATTTCATGCACGTCGGTTCGGTCAAAGTTCGTATTCAACCTAGAGAGAAAACCATTAGGAACAGCTTGGAGTCATCTCCAACAAGTATGCCCTCTTGACTCCGAAAGAACTGTGGAGTATAGCCAGCCACCTTTGTCACAACATTGTACAAAACATATCCTTATCCCAATTACCCCCAAAACAGCTCCGATGACGTGATGTAAGGCAAGAGTACTGACAGACTAAGAAAGCTCCAGCACCAGATTGGAGCGCCACAAATGGAAGTATTATGGTGATTTGCGCCGTCACAATGTACCCACGTTTGTACCAGGGATTTACTAGTTGAAGAGCTGACGGAAAGCAAGACAGTCGCAATAAGCAGTCACCAGATTAAGGATGCCGTTGTAGCACTCCATTCATAAAGTTAGAAAATAACTAGTCCTCAAATCAATACAGATTTTTTTGAGCAACTGAATACTCAAGGGAGAATATTGTTGTAAAAGATGTCGAACAAAGCCGGCTTCGCCGCCTGTGTTCCAACATCACACCGTTCCGTAAGAGCGAGACATTGTAGGTGAAATAGCACAGTTTTGACAGAAGCTTACATCTTTTACAAGATCATCAATCGAAAAAAAGGTACGTGTGAGAATGGGAACAGTAAGGTCAGCATTTTTTCGAGCTCCACATTCGGACCAAATCTTTGCAAGGAAACACGCAATCACAGGATATTCCCTCTTGAAATTGGCTATGCCAGCCTTTTGGTCAAGATTACCATTCGATCAGATCATCGTCACTCGAATATTTAGCCCATCGATGTCGTTGTTGTCCCAACGTTCTACACTAGAAGATGTCCTCGCCTCCTTTATGCGTGATTTCCCTTGTCAAGAAAAAAGAGACAGAACTGAGAAATTCGAAGAGTGAAATCTCAAAACACTTACGAACTGGGATTTTAATGTTTTCATATGGGTTTTGAAAAGATATCATGATTTCGTGAAGGTTCATCCAAGTATTAATGTAACGAATACAGTGTGCATAAAGAATGCCACCCGTTGATCATTCATGCAAACAAGCATGGTCCGCCCCTACTTTTATAAACATCCGAAATGCAGCTTTTCTGCGGAAGTCCACAAATTCCAAATGTGTTACGCATTCGTGAAAAAAATCGATATCGAATATTTAATATGACGATGTTCCATTTCCACGGCTTAACAGAATCAAACTAAGGGGGCATGTACAGAACTGTGAAAATTCTGTGTATCAATAGGTTGGCAAAACAATAATGGCCAATTTTGTATGAAAACTTTGAAACATCATAGCTGACCCTAAACAAAGCTTTGGTGCAAGTTTATTTGTCCCCATGATTTTTGCAATTTGAAACTCTCCAAACCAGCAATTTCTAAAAGCGTTTTTAGCCAGCGATTCAGCTGTTGAATATCTCCAAAGGCAGTATCGTTGAGATGCTAAAACCTATTTAGGTGAAGGTCTGAAGAGTGTTGTGGATGTCGCAGGGTTTCGTGGTCCAACTCGTCCAACTTTTGCAACGCTAATTGTGTAAAGTGGAACTGAGCGCCGTGATGCATGGGAATGGAACTTTTAGCTTGTTCGTGCTCCATGCACACAAAGATTGAAGACGTTTCATTAGTTGATACACTCCGACGAAGGTCAACCAATTTTCTTAATCATGGCTTGATTTCAATAATTTATTGCAAAATAGTTCCATAGTAATAGTAAGTAATAGTCCATAATAGTAAGAGTTCCATCTCGTGCCAGTCTCCTTCTGGTCTTTTTTGACCAACGACAATCTCCGTGCCGCTTTATAAGACCTCTTCCAAAAAAGGAATGGTAGTTGGACTGTGAATATTGAGTTCTTCTACCAGCTAAGCTCACTCTCGTCTTCTCTTTCTAAGTAGTTCTAGGATTGAAAGCTTCGATTATTGGCTTCAAAGGGATATCGTCCACGGTTGGCAGGTACCGGCGACCCTCTCTGCCATCAACGCTGCTGCAATTCAGGACGAACCGTCTCATTTCTGCGAACTATTTCCCCAAACTAATCAAAGATTTAGCAGTTAAGGCACTCCTTTAAGAGGGCAACGGCGTGCTGAATCAAGAGGTCGTACATTTTATTTGCTCCTTCGTGGTGCATAAGGAGGCCGTGCATAGCATGCATTGCGGAGCGACACGCTTGTATAAAGCGCGATAACGTTAAAAGACTCCATCACGTACACATGCTAGCGTGCACGTCATGTAGACGATCCAAGAACATCTGAGTATGCGTAAGGTGAGCTGGGATGTCTTCCAGCAGCTAGATGAGCACTAGGTTTATAAATCCCGTTATTCTCTCCGTTGTCCCTTTCATACAGCTCATTATGGGCCTGACCATCAATAATGATGGATCTGCAGATCCAAGATGATCAGTGGGCACTGACTTATGGGTTTTAACAAATAAGTAGAAGACGACACATGTTGAGAGTGGAGACATGTTGGAGATGATTTTGAAGTAGAAGTCGTCTTAGCAGAAGGTATCTAAAACGTTAGAAAACAAAACTATCGAGACATTTTCGGAAAAATCCAAAAAGTCGAAAAAATGGACTACAGTGAGGAATGCCTTGTGTCATGCGTTATCTCACGTATTCTCTCGGACCGAAATTTTAACGTGAGAGAAACACTTTTTATGCATGTAAACATTGTACGGTTGGCCTCCGTTTGAAATATTTAGTGGAAGAGTCATAAAAAGCGTTAAGTGTGCAAGGAAGTCATTTTGTGTCCAATGTGGTTGAGATTCTGGTTGAGCACTTTCTCTGTTTGGTTATGGAGGTGTTTGACTGAGTGGATTGCGGTCAACTTTACCACCGCAGCCTCTTAGGAAGCGAAATCCTCCGAAACGTCAGCTTGTTCACAATAAAAAGACTTAAGCGACAGTCCTGTGTTTGCTCATGAAGCATGTAAAGAATTATTTCATCAACGCCGAGGTCAACAAAAAGTCCGTCGTAGGATGAACAGATTGATTTCAAAGACTGTGAATAATTTGGAGAAGACTTAAATACTAAAGATGCAGTTTGTGACGATTGTAAAATAGTATTCGAAAAGTGTATATTGTAGACATTGATGTTATAACAAGGCAAAGCGATAAAACGTTGCCTATTGATCAATCTCTGCGGGATGTGACATGCATTCTACTCTATCAAGCGTCACAGGTACTGCAGAGCGTCTTTAACAACTACACTGTGCTGCACATAAACGAATTCCAAATGTAACAGTCAAGCTGAACAAAAAACTCCGTGCAGATTTATCGCCAGTCGAAAATAGGACGGTTTATATTTTTGTTCTCACACGAAAAGAAATGGACTCAAGGTCGGAGACATTACTTATCCGACATCAGCAAAACTGCATACACCAGCCCTAAGAGGTTTTTTATATTACACTATCGATATACAGTGTGAGCAGAACCATTTAGTATCCACTTTTCGAAACATATTCATAAAAAAGAGCAGACATCCTCAAACACTAGCCGCTCTACATGCAAACTCAGGAGACTCCCGTGGATGATGATGCGTGGAAATGAATTTGATCGAGTGCTATAGGTGCTGAGAACTCAAGTGGAGACATTGGATTATGTAACTAATCTCGAAGCCTGTTATATATGGCTAAACCGTTAATCTAAACGTATCACCAGACACTGTCCAGTAAATTATATCAGTAGAAAATCATGGAAAAATAATTCTGCAGTAATCAGAAAAGAGACTCACCATCAAGGACAACAGCTGCAGTAGTGTCATTGAAGTCTTGGCGTTTCCCTTCAGCTAATCTAGAAAGAAGATTGCAAAGTTCAGATTCCTAATAATTTCCGATTTGTACTCAAATGCAATATACTGCTCTGCTTATGTCTGAAGTCCTTTTACGCCAATAAAGGATAAATCTCTCGGAATTGATGAATCTCTGAGGGATGCGCCATCCATTCGACTTCATTGAGCATCGTTGGTGGTGACTGAATGCATATCTAGCCATTACAATGACTTACGGTTGCCTACCGATGTGTCGAGTCAGTGCTGCTATCCTCCCAGACAAGTCTGGTGCCAATTTCCCGACCCTGGAGGGATGGAAGACTTGGTGGGCTCGGGGCGCGGAATCGATCCCATGTGTATTGCAGAGCGCTACCGACCACTACCCCTCATGCCCCCTTTGGAAGAAGTGCCACTGGGCACGCAGAG
This sequence comes from Angiostrongylus vasorum, assembly GCA_018806985.1. NCBI lineage: Eukaryota > Metazoa > Nematoda > Chromadorea > Rhabditida > Metastrongylidae > Angiostrongylus > Angiostrongylus vasorum. The sequence goes on from JADANN010000410.1 coordinate 211,799, forward strand.
CGCAATGGTTAGACCTCAAGCTCGCCAAGCTTTCCATTCCTCCTGGTAGACAAATTGGTAGCAGACGTTCCTGAGAGGATAGCAGCACTGCACTTTTACGATGAGTTGGCAAACCACAGCAGGTCATTGTGCATCTTAAACATGTATTCAATCACCTCTATGCACAGCGCGTCCTACAAGGATTGATCAAGGCCGGAAGCTTTATACTACTTTCTTTTTATTCTTCATGTGAGAGAAATTAACCGAAGGGACCCGGTTTCGTTGGCGCGTAAATAGTCAGTCTTTATAAGTACTTAGCAATAGTCACTGTTGCCAAATCAAATCGTTTATTTGAAATGCACCACACCTAAGTCAATCGATATCACTTTAAGCATTTATGTGAAGTGTAGATTATGATGCTTAATGCTTGGCCACGGATCTCAGGGATCTCGAGCCGGTCAGTGGCGAGGCTACGTGGCGCGACCGCAGCTGGAGGATAGGTTGTTAATCACGGACCAAAAGCGACCCTGAGACGCAGGTGGATCCAGGGGATGGACTCGATTTTTGTGCTGCACCGATATGGAACGTACATTCTGTATTTAAGAGGCGTATTCACGCATACATGCGTGGGTGTGTTTTCGGTTATGCGGATTGTATTCTACGAGTCAATTCGGCCAAAAATCTGCAGTCAAATGACAAGTTATAGGAGGCGGCTAGGAATCTCCTCCAACAAATAAGTTCCACGTCCACTCTGGGAGAGACTGGCAAGCTACCTATGAGTACACCCAGCCCCACCTTAAGAACCCAGCAAGCTATACGTAGGTATCAAAAAATGTAAATGCAAAAAAGGAACGGGCCTCATTCCCCGACCTTGAAAGAGCCCCAAATTTGGAAGCGTTGGCTAGGGACGAATCTAAAGGCCTATGTACGCTGCCTGGATCGTAAAGAACTAATACAACGATCTGTACTTACAATTTGCGTGCAATTGCATTCGAGTCATCGATAGAATCGACTTGATCGTGCAAGCTAGAAGGATAGGGTATCAACGTCATTGGCCTCGCTGAGACGAGACGAGGCCACCCATTCAACGCCAATATGACACTGGAGAAGAACTGTTCCTCGGAACATGCGACAGTAGAGGAGGTGGCGGTGTCGGCGTTCTGGTCAACACCAGTTTGTCCGTGGATATCGATTCATTCGAAAAACGAATAACTCCAATCGGACGTTTACGACTAAAAAGATGTGGATCAATACCGGCTTTGACAATCTTCGTCGTTTACGCGCCAGCATCAAACTTTCACGAAGAAGAAGCCGAAGCGTTCAATATGGACTTGGAGAGGTTCTACAGAGAAGATTATACGTTTTTCGAGGTCGTCATTGGAAATTTTAACTCTAAGAGTGGACCAAGAAGAACGTCTGAAGAATATTGCATTGGGACTCACAAATTAGAAGGAAACGAGCAGGGTGGGCTGCTGTCGGAGTTTATCATGACGATCAAGATCGTCCATGGTAACTTGCAAATCCAAAAGCCCGGCACTCAACGCTGGGCGTGGAAGTGTCAGAATAGAGAGTACCATAGCGAAATAGACAACATCATAGTAAATCGAAGGTTTTGCCTTACCCTTACCAGAGACTTCAATACTTCGCACAAGGGAAAAAGGGATAAAACAAAACTTTATTTAACAAAGGAACGGCCAATTAAAGAGCATTTCCTTCCTAGCGCTTCCGCGTAAACCAGTACTGAAGATAGTGATGCTATTAGGTTGCGAAGTATGAAATGCCCGATTTTAAATGTAAACAAAATAGCAGTACCTTTCCGTACTAAATTCAACAAGCAGTATTAAAATCAACACATTTTTTTCAGCAAGAAACAAGTTCATTTGTTCTAGTTGCATAAAATTGTGGAGTTCTGGAAGCGATGAATTCGTTGAAGGCAATTTTTGCGTCATCGTGGTTGGTAAAGCATTTCTCGGACAGGAAATTGTTAAGGTGTTTGAAGAAATGATAGTCGATAGGCGAGAGGTCGAATATGGCGGACGAGCCAAAGTATCGGACCCTAACTCGTTCAACTTCCGCAGCGCTGGTTTTGCAACGTGAGGCCGGGCGTTGTCGTGATGAAGGATTGGTCCTTTCCTGTTGACTGATGCCGTTCATTGTTGTTGGAGATTACGGTGCCTTTCATCGATTTATTGGCAACACTTCTCTGCAGTAATCGTTTCGCCGGGATTCAAAAAGCTTTGTGGATCAACCTTGTTGTAGACCACCAAACATTCACCATAACTTTTTTTGCTTTAATTTCGGCTTTGGGAAGTGCTGTGAAGCCTGGTGGCAATCCAACCATTAAGCTGAATGTCGCCTGTTTCGTACGCGATAATTCAGGTGAGTGGAAATTGTTTCTGTGCTTACGCCATGCTGTTTTGCGAGCTCTTCAACGGTTGTTTGCGTGTTTGCGTGTTTGCTTCCACTAGTGCCTTCAGTTCGTCGTCATCAAGGTCACTGAGACGTCCGCGGCCTTCCTTAACTTCGAGGTCGAAATAGCCAGATCGGAATTTCCGGTACCACGTTCGCACTGCTGATTCACCAACACTACTTTCACCTCAATATTGATGATATTCCGAGCTCCTACCGCGGCATGATATCCACTCTTCCACTCATACATAAAATGACACGGATGTCACGTTGATTTATACCAAAGTTAAAGCCTATAAAAATGTTAAAACAATAAATGTTGAAAGAAGCGAGTACTATAGAAAGATCAAACTTTGCGCATCAAAATTGCGTGTTAAATATACGTAAGAAACAAATTTTTTTAATTTAAAAAAAATTACAAGGAACATTGAAACGATAAAATCGGACATTCAATGCAAAGGAACTTAGGGTAAAAGGATAAAGCTCTCTGCGTTGATCAATCCCTGAAGGATGCCCCATAGATTCGACTTGATTAAGTATCGTTGGAGGTGATTGAATGCACATCTGGCCTTTAAAATGACTCGCGGTGGCCTACCGATGTATCGAGCCAGTGCTGCTATCTTCCTAGACAAGTCTAGCACCAATTTGCCGACCCCCGGAGAGATGGAACGGTTGGTGGGCCATGAGCCATTGGTTCCACGTGTGTGTCGCAGTGGTGCCTCCAACAACTGCGCCAAACGCGCCGAAAAGGAACTGCGTCATCGAAAACTGCAGAAACTCGCCGGAACGCAGCTCACAGAATAATCCTATTCTTCTCGCCGTTACGCAATTTTAAACTGCAGTAAGAAACATATTTGACAACTGTTCTTTCGTAAGTAGCATTATAAACTTTTAAGAAGATCACAATTCCGTCACTTTCATACTTCAAACGGAAACCAGAATGGAACAGTAGGACTTTCCATTTCGACGAGGTCCCTCGCTGTCGAAGTATTTTCGGAAATTGTCAGGAAATTTCGCCATTTCTCGTTTGATTTACCAGCTATTATAGAACAAATTAATTCTTCCGATATATGGGTTTATTGTACCGATAATTTTGTCCAGCACCGAGCTAGGTGAGGAAATAGTTACATCGACCGTTCATGTTAACGCTCTCTTGGATGCTTTAGTCTTTACGCAGCATGAAGGGCCCACCACGCTTCACTATTAAAATCATGGCGAATAAATGTCGCTAAAAACCAACTGTGTTATGCCTATGTTCTTTGATGCTCCTGGTAAAGCAGTTATCGCAGCAGTGCACCACATGTCAAATTCTTCTTCTTGTCGCCCCATTGTCTCGTTAAATGGTGATCGTGATTCTGGATCGGTGACGAATGTGAAAGCACAGAAGACTTGTTTGCATAGCCATGATGATCTGCCTCTAATATCGCCCTTTTGATTGGATGACACTTATTGCTCTTCCAGTCCATTTGCTCTGATTCAAGTGAGGCATACCATATGTGAACGAAGGTGGAACTATTCAGTCACATTGGCGAGAACTGGTCTATTCACCTTCACTGTTGAGTTCTCACTCGCTATTCCGAATGTTGCTCTTTTTCTACTGTGAGAATACTACAACCCTAACGTTAAGTCGTTCGCCCCTTGATTTGTCGTTCTTTACCACTCTAGTTATAGCGATCCTTGAGGATATTTATGTTCACCGTGAATGGGACATTCTGGTTAAAGTCGTTTTTGATCGCCTAGTGTTCATCAATGCCTACATCAGTGCCTAGTGCAAAGGGCACAGCAATAATTTCGTTTACTAATACTCCATAAGATCAGTATTTTAGCAGTGTCACTTGACCACAAGTAATAATTTCTTCGTCATTCGCCTTCAATCTTCTATCTTCTCTCTCTCATTGCCGTATAACGTTTTTTCAGCATGAAAGTGAAAAACTGAAGGGGACGTTTCATCGGAAACATTACCCATAACTCGCTTCTTGGATTATGTATGATATAGTGCTACTATAGAATATTTCAGATGTCACTCTAACTAAGATAAAGTTCAGCTCTCCAGAGCTCTAGCACGACTGACAACACGTTTGAGGAAACGAATAATGTGCCATGTCGCACTAGCACAAGCAGAAAAAGGTTCGCAGATATTTCCCTCCTTATATAGACTATTACACTGTTACAGCAACACAGCTGCACTCTCAATCACTCCTGTAAAGGCGTCAGTGGTAGCGCATTCTAAGCGCAACATGCCAATCAGAGCTCACCGCTCACTTAATGCGAAGTGTATCGGCCAATGGTAGTTTAAATTAAAATTTTGACAAGCATGCGCATTGGTTTCGGTATGTACGCTGCTGTATTTTCCGGACCGTACATCTTGGTTTCAGAGCACATCCCAACTACGCTGCAATGACACGAGGTCCGATGGACCTGCCATGTGAAAACGACCGCGTGCGTGGAAGGGTTGAACTCTTTCTACCGTAACAATTTTGATATGGGAGAAAAGTTAGAGATACATGGAAAAACTGTGAGGGACCCCAATAATACTTGAATAATTCACTGTTTGTTCTTCAGTGTGCAAATACGAGGTTGGTAGCACGGCATTTGTTAGCGTACCATAGCTGATGTTTCGGTGGTTTCGCCTCCTTCAGAGTCTGGAAAGGTCAAATTGAAATTTGTGGTCAACGTTGACGTTAATAGAAAACAGGTCTTGGGAAATTCTTAGATGCCTATTTAAATGGCCCGTCTTCACTGGTTATGAGAGTCCAAGCATAATTCCCATTAGTTTCTTCCTCGCACAATCGTCTTGCATGGTGGTGACGTGCTTCGAATAGAGTTAAGTCCGCGAAGGCCATTCCGTAATTCTGAAATCGTTGCCATCTACGAGTGCAGATGGTTGATGTTAGGTAGTCTGCCCCTCGTTTGAGTGGCTCCTAGGGAGGACGATACTCTTGTACTGTTGGACTCCACCGTTCTTTTCGCCCACCTGTCATCTGTTCTGTTTGTCATGGACCGGCCCATCTGTGCTTCGCCATCGATGTATCTCCATCTCCCGAAGCCCGAAAATGGAATAGGTGTCGAAGATTTGAGCTGCGTATTGTTTGCTAAACGTTGTGGGTGCCGGTTAGATTTCGGACAACATCATTCAAGCGCCCTGTGGGTGGTGTGCAGATTTCTCGAAGTGGTCGAAGCATCAGTCCACGTTTCTGCTGCATAACAGAGCGTTGGGAGGACTGTTGAATCGAAAAGGTGAGCACGGAGTTTTAGGTCCGTTAGTTGGTCGGTGGCTTTTTTTGAGTGGCCCAAATGCGGCTCATGCTGCTCTCCTTCTCTTGTCTAATTCCTTCTTCATGTTGTTCTCTATATTCACTGAACGTCCGCGGCACACAGACGAGGTGGTTTCTGTAATCAGAGAGCCATCGGATTCGATTTGTTCACCTTCGCACCACGGGTTCCTCTTGAACTGGCCCTTTGTCTTGTTTATGCGCAATACAATCATTTTTTCCGCTTCCTTGAGTTCTCTGAGCATCGCCCCTACGTCACTCACTTCTGCTCCACGAAAAAATGACGATATCCTCCGCGAAAAAGATTTGATAGAAATTTTCCATCAGTACGAATGCCCTTCTCATGCCAATCGAGTGACTTCATTATTTTCTTCAGTGCAGCAGTAAACAGCTTTGGCGATATTGTTTCGCCTAGTCAGAGAGACCCCTGTTCTATGGACGTGGTGGCGGGTCGATAAAAAGTTGCAAGTTTGTGCTGCAGTTCTGATAACAGTTTGCCAGTGTTTGTACATAGGACGTGTCCTCTCCTTGGTTGACGAACGCTGATAGCATTGCATTCGTCTCAACACTGTCATACACTTTTTTCGTTGGTGACAAAAATTAAGACAAAAAGTTGATGGCACTTTTTACAGGCTTCTGTAATCAGTGAAACGGTTTGGATGTGGTCCATGCAGTGTAATTACTGTCGGAATCCTCCTTGTACAACTGCTTATGCCTCATCCAAGGTCTTGGTTATGCACAAAGGGATAATCGCTGTTAACAGCTTGTAGAGTGCACTCAACAAGCGTACTGTACGTTATTAACAATGATCACTTCGACCACACTTTTTGGGTATGATAACAGTGCGCGAAGTCTTTCACTGGTCTGGGATTTGCTCCTTCTGAAGGTATGATCTGACGTGGGTTGCGAGAAGTTCATGTAATTTCTGGCCACTGGCTCTAAGGAAATCGGCGTTGATATTGTCGAGTCCCGCAGCTGTGCCTCTCTTCATGCTATCAATCGCATCTCGAACTTCAGAGGATACAAATCCGGGTGGTTTTTCACCAGCGGGGATTTCGGCGTCCGGGACGGGAATTGTGGAGCGGAAAATATTGGTATATAAGTTTCTGTTATCAATTCCGTATCGTGGCAAGATGTAGTGATAACGTCACAAGGTTCTCGACGGCACTTCTTCAAATTGGATGGTTTTGAGCTGCTTCCAATGCCTATACCGATATAAATTCTCCCTGCAAGGATCCTCTACAGCTGATATTTATTATCAGGCGGTCAGGTATTTTCCAGCAGGTTCAAGCTTCAGTATCCCTCTCTTTTCGGGGAACTCCTTTGTAGTAATGGAGATGCGTTCTGAACATCCTGTTTAAAGAACTGTGGCAGGTTCAGCGAAAAGCTTTAAGTCCTTCGACAAGCAGCACATAGTCCACGGTCGGATCTTCGTTTATCTGCTATTCATATGAGGACAGAACTTCAATGAGAATAACACACTCATACACGACTTGTTCCGTTTTTGTTGGACGGTGACAAGAGTTCTTTTTCCGGCTTATGACATTGTTGAATCGAATCTTCTTGTGGACAAGGCGGAGATCAGATCCACTACTGAATCCACCTATCACTGAGGTGTCAAAGAGGTCCCACTGTCTATTGGTGATAGATGATCGATCTTCGCATGAGCAGTGCCGTTATTAAATTCCCATTCCAATCGACAATTTCTCTCTTCTCGAGAAATGAATTACCATGGAAGAGACGTGCAGCGGCAGAAATCCTACAAGACGGTTTCCGTTCTCATTTCCTTCCGCTATTCCAAATTTCCCTACCTGTATTCATTTTCTTCGGCCGTTCCTAACCTCGTGTTGACGCATGCAACAACGAATTTATGGAAGTACTTCTTGTTGTGAATTGTTTCCTCAATTTTGTTCTAAAACGCTCCTAACTTGCTCTCATCAGCTGTACAAATCACTGAGCAACAGTCCATGATACTCGATTTCTTCTGACGCGCAAGACGACAATGGTCAACGCCTCCGACATTGTGTAACGGCAATTTCCCTCCACAAATGACAAGGATTCCGTCATCTGATTGGCGTATGTCGGTCTTCCTATTTTTCGTTTCCTTCAGGGCAATCATGAGGTATTTGGTAAGATCAGCAGCTTTAACAAGAGCGTAAATGTCGGCGCCTGAAGAGACAATGTGGCGTTATACGTGCACAGCAAAAAGTAGTTTCTGCATTGTTTCGTGGGCGCGCTTGTTTTGACCGTTACTGGTGACGTCCTGCGAATCCCGAGATTTGATCGAGTCTCACGGGTTGTCTCACGTCGTAGATTGGAGCGACTATTATGCGGAGTACTGAGGCCGGAGATTTGCTGGTTTAGGCATTGTGGTTCCCTGGAGACCCAAGATTCGCCTAGCTGAAACCTTCCTCAAGTCGTCACCACCCCAGGCAGTCACCCCCTTGTGAATCAGAGAGAAATTTGTCAGTATGCGACTAGTTTGGTACCGCGAGGATGGTGGTTGCTTTATTCTCAGCTGAGCTTCCAGATGGAGACATCGGACTCCTTCTCAGCCTGGAAGGCCCTGCTAGAGTGATGAATCCCTGCTAAACATCGCAGCCCGACACACACGAACATCTCCCAGCCACGATGAGACGGCAAACTGTTGGTATAGAACCGCACAATAGAACGATAATCTCAAGAAACCAGACGGCCGTGCCTCTTACGTGGGCTCTCGGACTGTACATTTTAACTTCAGTGCGCATTCGGATTGCGGTCCAATGACACGCAATCCAACGAGCCCAACAAGCGAAAAGGGGCGCGGTCGTGAAAGGGTTACCAACACGACTAGCGTGCGTCGCATGGCACCTAAGCGATCACGCCCAAAGCGTCATCGTCGCTGCCGGCATCCGCCAGCGAGCGACAGCGGTCGACTGTGCGCGGTGGCGAGCGGCGACGCGCGGCAGTTGCTGGCACGCGCACGTGCCGCGATGCCGGTCACCGCGCAGCGCGATCGATCAGCAGACGAGCAGAGTGGCGCGACACGGTGGCGGCCAGTCGATAACGCGCACTCGTCTCGTACGGTGTTCCCGCCACGAACGCACACGCCCACAGTGATTGCCCAGCCAAGCCCTGCTCATCGTCATGGGCTTCTACGTGTGCTGGCCGATCGCCGGTGTACTCTGGTCTTTGCAAAACAGCCTAGTTCTGGCGCCAATGATCACCCCATGCCTTGATCATCGGGACACGCTTGTCCATGCCTCACTGGTCACCGCCGTCACTGATATCGTATCACACACGAAGTGCATGTAGAAACTTATTGGGAAAGCTGTACAGTTCATTAGCCACGAATGAATTGAATACGCAATACAATGACCATCTGAATCTGACAAGTTTCTCACTCTCTTCTACAACCGCAGCTGGCAATCAATATTGATTTAATGTGTTGAGTTCGTGCTTTTTTTTTCTCTGCGCTGAAATATACGCGCCTATTGTCTATCATCTGGCGTCACATTCTTCCCGGAAAAATGTTAGTGTATACGTTTGGTGGATTCTATGCTTTTCATTTAATCTCCACACTCTGTATTGGTCCCTGGATGTGAACACGAAGTCATCGCATCGTGAAATTCACCTCTGGAGGTGATTTCCCTCCATGATCTCCAGTGTCTGGGTTTTTCTTGTGTTTCGAATTTCATGAAAATCTCTTCTGTTTATCAAATTCGCACAAAAACGGTATTTTATAGAGTTCTGCCGGTACCTCTGCAGCTTGGGAAGGTACGAGATTGATTGGTTATTCTGACACTGTTGTTCTGATTCCCGGGATACGACAAAGAAGAGATAGCTCTCTTTAGTAAGATTTCACTATTTTTGGATAATTGGGCGACCTATAATTTTTTTTAAAGATTGTAGCTATCTTGTTACTTCTGTTGGTTAACGCATTAGGATTTCATCTGGTCCCATAACGCTTCACTTTCCAGACAAATCGAACCACCCTCCTCGGACGCCATATTTCGCTCACTCTGTTTTCATTCAAGCCGCCACCATACCACCCTCCAGCAAGTCCGACTTTCTTTTGTCTACGAGTTTATTTTCCTACTTTTTTTCATTGACCCCATGTCTTCTCTACCACGAGGCGCTACGAGCGCCAATAAGCCCAAGCCTGTAAACGTAAATACTTTGTACTCGGGTCGTAACCTCACCGCGGGTGCCAAGCCCCTCGGTAAGCGATCAGATTAGATTTGTTTGGAGCTTGGTGGTTATGTTGAGTTTCTAACTGTAGTGTATTTTCAAGTAACAATTCCTTCTTGTTTAGTCTTGTTAAAATGCAACCTATGGATTCTCCATAAGGATGTAGGAAATTTGTGCATTACGGTTTAAAATGTTCCTGTTAAACTTGAAATCTTGTATCTTTATCGATGTCTACTGTCCAAAATTAGTAGCGTGAAGACACCGATATGGAAAGTTTTGTGGCGCAGTTTACTTTATGGTATTTGGTTATAATTACTGATGTTTTTTGCAAACGATTGGTTTTTTGATATTTTTGCAAACGATTGGTTTTTTGATATTTTTTAAATTAGAAATGTTAGAACATTTGCTTCACGTGATTCTCGTACAGTGCTATTATTTAATTACAGGTAAACATGGCCTTACCTCTGTTGGGAAAAGTGTTGGAGTTGTGCGTCGAATGCCTCCACCAGCAACACTTCCTTCTTTGAAAGCAGAAAACAATGGCCAGGATCCCAACGTCGTCGTAGTACCTCAAGGTCTCGTGCTGAGAGCTAGTTCGAGTTCCAGTCTATCGACTCTAGTATATGCTTTGGATATTTTTCTTTGAAGGAGGTACCGGGTGGAACAAAAACGAAACGTCGTCAGATGCCTCTGATGTCACCAAAACGCAGTCGTCGTGCTCGTCGAGTGGACTGGACTTGCGACCAACATGGGCGAGACCAACGTCCGATTCCATAAATAGTGGGAGTAGCTCCACACGAGAATTCCCAACGTTAGCAGTTGCAGTCCATGGTACGGATTCTTCACAGAAGATACAAAGTATGTTTTTTTAATGACTACAACTTTTTTATGTTTGCACTGGTACGAATTGGAAGAGGGAGACGGGTGTGGACAGACAGTTCATGAGAAATTTGTGTGTACATCACTTTAGGGTAAAATTCACGTTAACTTTCCTTTGTAGTTGAATAGATGGACTCGAATCGTGCATATCTCACTACAATACCCTTTCTTTCGTTTCTTTGCGAACATTGTTCATCAAGGTGAACCGCGTCGCGCTTGGTGATTTCTACGTATTTTCCTCGATGATCCTTAACTTTGGGCCAGTCTTAAGTGAAGGTGCTTAATTTGGGCTGCGAACACTGTCTTACGTCGTGCCTAAACGTGTTTCTTCACATTCTCATTCTCCTGAGATTTATCGAACTTTCCTAGGTTAATTATTGCTAATATGAGATTAGTAAAATGTTTTATTCGACTAAGATTTCGATATTATCGCATTCTTCACCGCTGGGATCTCGTGTTAGCGCTTAGTAGTCCAGAGAAATATTTATTACTTATGTTGAGGTAAAATGAAAGTCGTCTGTATTGTTTCTCAGATTTATCCTTTGTGTATTGGTCCCATCTTACGATTTGCACATCTATGCTTTTGTTTAGGTGTACATTTTGTTAACTCACGAAAGCTGATTATTTGTGGAAATTTTGAGCAACGATTGCTACGTTAAAGTTCTTCATGCGAACAGTGTTTCAGAGAAACGCTTTACAATGGTGCATGAAATTATTCATTTTCGAAATTTCGCATACACACCGAAGTTGATTTATTCAAAATCATCTAATGAAAACGTAACAAACTACTTGTGTGGTGAGAAAATCATGAAGCAAGAAAGGACTTGTGGCGTAAATCTTTTTCTTTTCTAAGAGCACATTATGAACATGAATCGGCCACCATTTCGTCGTCCCTTTATTCTGTCTGAAAGAAGGTTACCTTCAAGAAAATAGACCTCTTGTATTTTTAAAGCGATGTGGGTTTAATACGTATGCGTTTGCATGGAATCATTTTTTATGCAGCTTCTTTATAGTGCTATGGGTGGGCTTAATCTTCATTTGATGTCTCTTAAGGTCAATATTCTGACAAACTTGAAAGTCTCATTGTTTTTTTTCTAGATAGATGGACTAGTGCAAGTCTTTCACAAACGAGCGAATCGAGGACATCAACAAGTACTTCGTCAGATGAAATGCGACTGCTGCCGTCTCGATATTATGATACTGCGTCGGAATGTGGGAATACTCCTCGACGCTCGAGCCAACCACTGCAAAGGACCAGATTCCATGGAAGTTCTGATGCTCGGTTGTCTCATTCAAATTATTACTTTGGTATGTGTGAAAATGGTGGAAAACTCTGTGAATATGAGAGAGAAGAGATCTGTAAGTGAATGTTTTAGTCACGTTCTCATGTGAATTCTAAGTGTAGTGGAAATTTTCCTTTCTTTAAATTTAGTCGTTCATTTGTAGTAAAGTTCTTGCTTGCAATGTTTGTGGTCCTTTGACAGGTTTTTTTACGAAAGGAGAACTCCTACTAACCAGAGTTATTCTGTAGATTTTGTACGCTCTTTCTATAGTGCTTTTTACAGGCACTGTTCGAGAAGAAGCTCATGTTCCGACAAGGAATGAAGTTGATCGATTATCACAGTCTCCTCAATCGGGTCAAGGATCTGACTATTTCTTCGATAATTCTGTTCGCGAAAATCTTCGCACCCCTGTGGAAGAATCCTACAAGGTCCAAGAGCTGGATCGTGACGGTGCTATTGGGAAAAGTCGTCATAAACGAACAAGCTTTCGGGTAGACCACGGAAATATTTCCTTTTCTCCATCACCATCTTAGTGCAATTGTGTCGTATAATCTACTAGTCCTTTCCACTTTTACGTTTTTTGTCGCCGCATCGTTCCAATGCTGTAGTCCATCTTTTTATTGTTTCTCCCCTTATATATGAGTTTCCAACTGGAGCGTCGAGGGGAAATGTAACATGGACCTTAACCATGCTAAGTTTTCGATGTAAGCTCGTGTAACATAGTTTAATTCAACACCTTTCATATACAAAAGTATGAGGAGTGTTGCTTATGCTCCCCTTTGATTTCGACGAGATATTTCATAACCTTTTAAAAGAAAACAAGAAAAATCCGTAGGAACTACATTTTACTGTGTTAGAGTTTCTTGATTTAGTCTGCAAATGGTTTTAAACTCTGGACTGTAATGTCACACTCAAGCGAGAAATCGAAACGCTGGCTTAATTATGTCTTAATATTTGTGGATCCGTTTTCTACAATGTAGACCTTGCCACTCGGCTTTTCACTGCATTTTTTACTGAAATATGGAATAATTTTTTATTTCATTGGGTTGACTACTAGTGGTAGAAATTTACTAACTTATCGATTGGAGTTCATTTCCCTTCTTTTATCGACTTTTGACCATTTAGAGTTTGGATATTGAAGATTTGGACAAAGCTGACACTTCGGCTTCCAGTTTGAACCCAACGAAGGTTTGTCATCTATTCAACTTTCGTTCTGATATACTATATATATATATATATATACATATATATACATATATATATACATATATATATATATATATATATATATATATATATATGTAATGTCGATGTATAATGTCCATGCGTATGTATAAACACCATATATATGTATAACATATACGCATACGTATGCATGAATATACGCATATGCGTGTATACTTGATGCTTGATACTTGAACGGCCCGTCCTCACTAGTTGTGCAGGCCCCAGCATAATCTCCATTTCTCGGAGATTTTTCTAGTTAAGCCATTGTGGTTCCATGCAATCCCGAGGTCAGTCTGGCCAAAGTCTGCCTCAGGTCTTCACCACTTCAGGCAGTCGCAGCCCTTGTGGATCAGAGGAGGATTTGGCACCATGCGACTTTGATACTGGGACGATGGGTGGATCCTGCTATTGGTGTACTCTTAGCTAGGCTTCCTGATGGAAACGCCGGACTCCTCAGCTCGAGAGACCCTGCCGGGGGGACGAATCCCCCGCTGTACATCGCTGGCCGACACCCACGAACATCTCCCAGCCACGATGAGGCGGTAAACCGTTGGGAGGATATACGTGTATTATGTGTATATATACTTGCATATAAATGTATATATCAGGGTGAATATAACAAAAGTATGACGTAATAAATCTGATTTAACACTATATAATATTAGTGTGGGGCGGAGTTAGTACAGTGATTAGTGATACCGTCGACCAAGAAGCAAAGACGCTAGTTCGACTTATGTCCTAACGCTCTCGTCCAACCCACGAGGGAACGCCTTAGCCCGGCTGTCTCAAAGATTTCCAGGACAATTGATTCGACTAACATTCTACAACACTCAAAAAGGAGACGAAGTCATCAAGCAGCAGCCGAAAGAACACGCGAAATATTCAGAGAAAATTTTGGGCGATGAATGCGACGAATCGAGTGCAAAAAGTGTTGGTATCTACAAGGTAGGTGTGGTGAATTAGCAAGGCCTTTTTCTTTGCTTTGCTCTAAGGCACTTTTTTACCCAAACGGTGCTTTCAGCAATGACCTGTTAACGGAAAAGATCTCGAGAACACGCATTAGTATGTAACCCGGTTGAACTGAAGATGCAGTCAAAATCACAATATTTAACTCTTGCTAGTGAGGGTAAAGTTAGGGTAAAAAAAACCGGAGGAGAAAAAGCAAAGAAACGGTCTCGATAGTGCAGTGGTCGAAACTTCAGTCTCCGGAAAGGGTACGCAGATTCGAAGCTCAGCTGCAGTTCTGAGTTTTGCATATATCTTGATGCCATTGCTGGTGCATTCCAAGATGTTCGTTCCGTTTGGCGTGAATGTGTATTCGAAAGCAATCTATTCTTCATGAACATCGTTTTTCTGAGATTCAGTCGAAGATCAATTTCTACAGGCGATATCAAGGTCGGCTTGTATTCGTTCCATCTCCCTACGGTTTGATTAGTCCTCGGCGTTGATCAATCCCTGAAGGATCCGCCGTGCGTTCTACTACATTAAGCATAGTTGGTGATTGAATGTGTATATGGGCTTTACAATGACTCGCCGTGGCCTACCAATGTATCGAGCCAGTAGTGCTATCCTCCCAGGTATTTCTGTTCTCCAATTCGCTGACAACGGAGGCTTGGCGGTTCATGGGCTCGGGATCGATTCCACGTGTGTATTGCAGGACGCCGCCGACTACTGCGCCACACGGGCCCTGATTTAAATATATATATATATATATATATATATATATATATATATATATATATATATATATATATATATATATGTACTGTAGTGTGATATGTAATTATATGTCTTATACGTGCATTATATTTTTATGTATTACGTATTATATGTACATATAATCTGAATGTGTAATGTATATTTTACACGTGCATATACCCATGCATTGATTATAGCGCTATGTTTCGATTTTTGTATCGTTATAGATTTTGGACGCACATTTAGATGGACAAATTCTCAGCACTCTTGCCGATAGTCAGGTAGTACTACTGTTGCGGTCACTACTGCATTTGTTAAACGACTCTACCAGACCTTTCTTTGAGAATGTGGTTGTTTTCAGCGCGTCAATGAGTACGACCCTGGAAGACGTTCATCTAAGTGTGTGGAGAAACTACTTGAACTCGAAGACGTCACCGATGAGGAAGATGTCCAGATGACAAAACTAGACAAACCAGCTGTTCGTGTTGTGAAACGAGTGGCAGATACTAATGGAATTAGCTTGGAAAATGATCACAACAGTTCATTTTCCGTCCACTCACCAGTTGTGGTTTGTGGTTAAAATCCAATATGATTATTTTTGGAGACAGTTACATAGTGTAATTTCTTTTCGTTAGATGGAAGGAAGTCAGCGTTCTGAACCTGAGTCGAACGAAGTGGCGTTGCAAGATCAAGTTGGGGCTACTGTTGATGCAAAGAGATCTTCAGAAAACAATTCTGCTAGTTCTGCTTCATCGATAGAGTTGAGGCCGACTAACAAAAAAGGTGAATTGTTTGTGGTTCCACACATAGGCTCCAAATGAATTTTAAGCTTTTATTGCTATGTTTTGATATATACTAGTTCTTTGGGTTTGTAAAATTAAGAAAGGTGAATGCATTTATCGAACGGAGATCATTACCGACTGTTCAGTTGAATACTATTCATGTTTTGCTTCAGTATGAGGATTGTCCGCAAGCACCCACGCCTGCAGAAAACGTTTGGGCTAAGCGTCAAGAGGAAAGGGAGTCGCAAGAAAAGGAAAAAGTTAGTGGTCCTTTCTGTAATGATGACCATTGATGTTTGTTGTAGCAAAATAAATAGCTGTATGTGTTCTTTGCATCGTGGTTTCTTACAATTAAGCATTCTCGAATGCCGAAGGTAATGCAGCAAGCCATTGAACAACATTTTCCGTCGGTTTCTGAAGCAGCTTCAATCAAAATCGACAAGGTACATTCTACAGCAATTCGTTTAAATTTGGATCCAAAGTAGTTTTTTCATAGATTGGGGATCCTTCATAATTGATTATTTACGAAGGTTTATGAAGAAGTCTCTTATGTCTGAATATTCTATCATCTCATTTTTCCTGACAGGTGGTTTGCGTTTGCTAGTCTTCACAGTTCGAATGACATAAACGTTTAAGGACGCTGCTCGACGAGCCGCAGATTCTGATTTTGCCCGAGTTGCTTTACGTGCCAGGCGTCAACAAGGAAGTAATGACGTACGCCAACTTATGGCTTCTGACGAATCGTATCTACGTCGAACGGCGACTCGAGAACAACGTCAGGACACGTCATGCGAACATCGTGGAGCTGGTTCTGGTCGACAGCTCCAGAAAGAAGAGCGGTATCTTGACTCTTATGGGGAATCACATGGGGGGCGCTGGATTAGAAATAGAAATATGGTTCCTCAACGTGTTCCAAACAATATGCAATCTGATATGATGGTAGACAAGGAGAGTCATGATTCTTCTGCACATTCATATCGCGACCATACACTATATGGAACAGGTAGGTATATGTGTAGTTTATACAATAATTTTTATGCCGGATGTAGTATCTGCGACGTGAAATCGCGTAAAACTCTTGTTTTATGCATTCTAAGTATTACGATTGCTTTCAATGTAGATATTTCGAACTGCTTGAATCTGACGATAGTCATTTCAGTGTTCCCATAATGTATTTTTTTTTCTTGAAATACTGATTCCTTTATAAAAAAACGATAATTGTCGTAGGTGGCCGTCGCTCAACTGTAGGTCGTGGGAGAGGTGGCCGAAATCACGCTCGTAATATTGTGTTTGTGCAACCTCAAATTCTTCGCCGTTCATCGGAATCTAAACGAGTGGTTGGTAGAGAAGCCGAGTCAACCCTTTACGAAAGCACTACTCAGTCGTTGTCGAATGTCGACAATGACCCTTCTGGAGAGCAACCAAATTTTGGTGCTGTTGGTGAGAAATCTGCCCTAGTAGAAAAGCCAGATGGTGATAATGTTGCAATGAAGAAAAATACCACTAAGTCGGTTGACAACAACGTGGATAACGTTTCGCATCATGAACGTGACGAAAACGGAGATTCATGCCAAGTGTCATCGCAACGCGAAGTAATCAACGACCGCCGACCAACTAACAAATGGCAAAATCGCTCTATGGGGCAACGTGGGTTTGCTCGCAGAGGAAGAGGACAACATTTCAACAAATCTGATAATTCGGTGAGCTGATTTCCCGGTTGTTGTCTTCCTTGAAAATTGATATTATTATGATTGCCAAATGTGTAGGATTTCCAAAACCGTTTTTTGCGCATATTATTTTTCTCTCGCAATCTTTTGTTTTAGGAGAATCATGCGCAGCGCCGTGTGCGTGGGACTAACGTTAAAGGAAGTGACGATTTAGGTGCAGTAACCCATGTTAAGGGAAGGAATAGTTATCAGCAACAACGAAATCGGCGAAAATTCGACACTGACCAAAAACCACGAATTTCCATGAAGACGATAGGGCAGGAACGAGCCGACCGATTGCGCAGCCCTGTGGTTTCAAGCGAGGGATATGACGAATGGGAAACAGCCAGCGAAAGCAGCACACGTGCTCCACGTGAAGACCACTCAGAGACAGTCATGGCTTCCAAACGTGTCCGTCAGAACAGGTCCCATTTGGGAACGGCGCGCAGTTCCAATATCCGTCGAAATGAGCATCGTGCCATAAATCAAAATGCACTTCATCAGGAACCAAGTAGTGCGTCGTCTTCGACAGCTGAACGTTTGCGTGGGTCAAAAAACGTCCAACCCGCCAGCCGTACGTGCCAATCCCCCTCCGGAAGCTGCAACAACAGCAGCAACAACACAGTCGCCACGAATCCCACTAGCAACAACAATAGGGAGTGCAACTGCAGAGTAAAGGATGGCCAAAGTATTGATAAGAACTTAGCGGACGGTCTGGCGGGTCTCGACATCAACAATATCGCAAGTGTTGTGGTTATTGACGATCATCTAGTTGACGCAACGACCGTGGATGCCAGCGAGGAGTTTGAGGAGGTTTTAAACAAACGTGCAAAGAAACAAAAAGCTTTGGAACTGCAAGCAAAAATGGAAGCCGAGGAGAGGCGTAAAACGAAAGAGAAAGAGCGGCAAGCACGTGCACAAGCTAAGAGACTCGCTCGTCAAAACAATGCAAAGAAAGATAAGAAAGAGGAAGCCAAAAAAGAACTTAAGAAAGATATGGGGACCTGGACGAGCGCATCGGAACAGAATGTTGTAGAAGAAGGGAAGAAGAGTCGCACATCAGCTTTAGTGGAGGAAGATACAATGACGGTCGAAATTACAAAAACTATTAAGGAAAAGGAACCTGAACCTTCACAGTCTGAAAAGAGCATGCCCGTCAAGACGGTATGGAACAGTGCACATGTTGCCGAACAAAAGGAGTCATTGGATGGTACACCTTCCATTATTCCATCACCCATTGCGAGACCCACTCCTCGTTCTAAGTCTGCCGCCTCGGATGCTCCTCCAAGCTTCCAGGACATAGTCAGGAGGCAAATTGTGGAACTTCCTGTTTCTTTATCTTCTAGTCAACCCTTACGTGGTGATAAATATGACTTCACATTTGATCCACGACTACATGAGGAGCAGGTTTCAAACGAGAAAGTTCTTGCTTCGCTGTCTACCGCTGCAAGTTCTGAAGCAGGGAGTATGACGGAAGATTTCCGGCTAAAGGAAAAGCTGTATAAAGTAAAGGAGCTATGGTCTGGAGAAGAGAAAGAAACAGAATCAAGTTTGCCTTCAAACGTTGCGAAAGTCAAGCCTCAACCGCAGTCTGGTACGGAACATGGACAAAATGATGGGAAACACACAATGAGCGTTGCAGTTGGCTGCCACAATGTTCCACCAAAAAGCCCTGGTATAGCACCTTTTCCGTCTGGTTTGGGTGGACTGATGTTCTCACCATATCCTGTAATGTTTGGAGACATGTCTGTTGGACGAGGCTACACTTCCGTTGGTTCGGTAGTCCAACCACTAATTCCTCCTTCAAATGCATCAAGCCCTCCAGTCTGTCCACCAGTTTATCAACAACCTCCTTCACTCTCGAACAATGGGGCAATAAGCCAGCGTCAACTTCCTATTCGTTCTAACTATATAGATCAAAATACCATTCTTCCAACCAATACATCTCAAAATATGTCTTGGAACAATGGGATGTTGGACAATGTTGGCAATGCTGCTGTTCCTGCCACTCCTCCACAACATCCATCTGCTCATCTTTCTTCTGCAATGCAGCCGTCGCCCCACAATATGGCCCTTCAACATCGAAGTCCTTTGCCACCTGCTGTGTTACAGGTTCAGTCATCTTCCTTTATTTGTTTATAACTAACTACTTTCTTTTATTTCCCAAGATCATTTGCAGACCCATTCGCAGTCGCTTGCGCGAGGCTACGGTGTTAATATTTCGTCTATGCCGCCAAGTGGTGCACATATGCCTCCACCTAGTGGAGCTGCTGCTGGTAGCATTGTACCTCCTCCGATCCCTCCACCGGAATTGATGAATATGCCACCACCTATTGGAAGTCAACGTGTTGCTTCGTTTACCATTCAGTATGCTGGCTTCGCACCTCCACCTCTCACTCATCCTGTACATTCTACGCATAATTTTAACCAGCCTCCTCCAAATGTCAGGTCGGGACTGTTTGCTTTAGCTTCCATCAACGTTTTGCTCTCTACACATTTTCTTTTTTGCAAATGTAGTGTATTTTATACTTATTTAGATATGCTCAGCCACCGCCTACAATACATCAGGATGCTCAGTGGGAAAGAGGGCTAACAGTTTCTGCGGGAATGCGACCGCAATTCACTATGCTCGCAGGTTTGAGACTATTTCCTTTATAGAAGCTATTATTGGTCATTTAATTGTCACTAACCACATTTCTTGTTTTATTTTTGAACAACATTGTGCATTCTTTATTGCTAGAACAATATTAGTTTTATCTATATGTCCTTTTGAACTGCTCTTGTTGACCTGATGTGAGGTTGGTATAAGTTATTACTATTGTTTATTTATACGATTATTTATGCCGAGGTCTATAGAATGTCGGTCGTTTGAGTGTTAGTTTTTGTTGAGGTTTAGTACTGCTAGTAACCTGTTTCTATTACACGATTTTGTGAATTTAACAGAACTTATGTTCCAGGAAATTCCCCTCCACAGATGAACCTCGTTCGGCCCAACCAACATGCGAACAAGTGGGGGATTGCTGGGAACAGTCCAAACATTTCATCTTCCTCCCAAATCAGGCAGATGAAAGTGGTGATTTCATTTTTCGAACCTTGTTTGTTTTATACTACTTATAAACCATATTTCATTATTCATTTCTACCACTCGTCTTCGATTATGGGCCATGTGTAATGTAGTTGTTAGAGGTCCGCTGCAATACATTTGGGTTCGATCCCCACGCCGTAGAGCCACAAAATCCTCCATCGCTCCAGAGCCAGAGAATTGTTACCATCCATGTCTAAGAGGATAGCAGCACGGTCTCGATACATTGGTACACCACCACTAGTCATTGTACACGCCAAATATGCATTCAATAACTTCTAGCGATGCTTAGTAAAGTCGAACACATTGTGCGTCTCTCAGAGATTGATCAACATCAAGCGCTTTATCCTTTTGTCATAAACTGTAGTCCAATTATAGACTTCATTTTATCATGTCGGCTGTGCTTATCCTTCTTAATTCTGTGCCTAAAGAACTTACGTTACTATATGTTTACGACTACTCCCATGCTTCGTTTTTCAAGTGATTCATACATTTTTCAATTTCAGCCTCAATCTTGCGTTGGAAGGGTTCCGTGTGCAACCGGAGCGGTCACGGAACGCAAATCATCGTGTGACATTTCTACTATGAACACCAGTGTGGGTCAAGGGCACGGATCTTGAAAGCTGCTATTAGTCTGTCGTATTTCTTGTTCAGTTTTATCTTACCTATACCGTCATATTTGAGATTTTGATGTATTTTCTTCTGTATTGTCTATGGTAATTTGAAAGCGGCTCTGTGGCGATTCACGTTTTAGTGAATTAATAACAGTACTGATAACTATGTTAAAACTAGTATTTTACGTGTCGATTTGTTTTTAATATATTGTACGTGCTGCTGAAAATACATCCATCATCCTGTGCACTCGACTTGGTTATAACTGGTACTACTCAGTGTTGTTTTTGTTATTTAGGATTTTGATCAATCTTGGACTAAAAATCCGAAAAAGACATTATTTGAAGTTTGCTTAATCTCATGCCTCAAATATTTTTGGACGAAATCCTGTACTATGAAACTATAACGAGTCAGAAAATGAGGATTGGACAGTGCTGCAGACGCAGATTTCTTTTGAGCTCCTCAACGAGTCATGGACTGTTCTCGAAAGTGTGCATTTCAGTGGGTGAGTAAGTAGTTGTACTACCGTGGTACTATGTACTTGTGGGTGCGTATGCAGTAGCTGTGTGCGCCATTACACGAAGTGGAAGGGTCTGTGTCTGGCCACACAGGAGAGTACATTAGAAGTGTGGTGGTGAAGTGCTGAGGTACTTACTGTCTCTAAGTTTG
Source organism: Angiostrongylus vasorum (assembly GCA_018806985.1). Taxonomy (NCBI): domain Eukaryota; kingdom Metazoa; phylum Nematoda; class Chromadorea; order Rhabditida; family Metastrongylidae; genus Angiostrongylus; species Angiostrongylus vasorum. The sequence continues at coordinate 233,567 of JADANN010000410.1, forward strand.
TGGACATATAATTGCCACTTTGTCTTTTGAGATTGTAGCTTGATGTTGCAGAAGGTGTAATGCATTCTGTTGTTTTGTTTTTGTGTCAACACATACCCCACCAAAGGCAGATCGGGAGAATGCTGCATGGGTGGGATTTTTTCTCGCCAGGCGCACTAATCGTATAGGGTGCAAGAGGTCCGAAGTGCAGAATGGTATATGTATCGAATGTTAACTCTTTCCATGGGTCTCCTAGTTGGTTTTTTTTTCCCTGCTTTTGGGAGTTATTTAGTCCATACTTGTTATGTTTTGTAACCACATATAGCGAAGTGGTTAGAGGTCCCCTGTAGTATAACTGGGTTCGATATCGCGTCCGTGGCTTACCCATCCCTCCAGAGTCGGCAGATTGTTACCAGATCCGACTGAGAGGATAGCAGCACTGACTCCATACATGGGTACGCTACCGCGAATCATTTTATAGGCCAGATATGGATTCAGTGGTCAGCAACGATTCTTGATGAAGTCGAATGCGTAGTGAATCCCTACGGGATTGATGAAAGATGTGAGGACAATCCCTCTATTTTTTTACTGGTTATATTTTTGTATGCTTTTTTTCCACATTGTTTCTAAGCGATTGCATCTCTTTTACGTGATAGAGGATAGTTGCCTGTGCCACGTTGCTGTTGGGTACGTGGTAGTCAGTTGCGCCACATCAGTAGATTGTATTGGAGATACTGACGCCGTACTACAACTATTATTGATAATGGTGCCTGAAATAGAGAAGAGAATCACTTGTCACCTGTATCACCTGCAGTCCCGTTGATCGTCGAGTGACTCTAGCGGCTCCCAGTAAATCTTCCATTTTTTCTCCCTGTGGCGTGCAAGAGTAGCCCATTTGGTTCCGCTTGCTCAATGGAGTCGTTGAGCATCATACTTTCTTCTAGGCTTTTCGTGAAGAACTCTGACCATCGAGTCGGTGTTCTTCCTGCAGTGCGTTTAAAATGACGAGTAATAATCCAGTCACTAATGGCTGTTGTCCATTGGTTGTCATTCATACGCATTACGTGTCCGGCCCACCTTATCATCGCTTGTTTGGCGTATAGAACGGCATCTTTGATTTTTGATCGTCGACGCAGATCGGAGCTTCGGATCCCTTCCCTTACTTGTGTGGAATGGGATACTCCTAGCATCGCCCTTTCGACTGCGGGTTCAATAAACGCTGAGTGATCCTTCATCCTGCTTACGCACCGACCAGGTTTCTCAGGCATACCTAAGGGCAGGAATTACTGCTGAGTCGAAAAGGTGGGCACGGAGTCGGATGTTCTTTGTCCTCTTCACTACATTCTCGATATTCTTGAAAGCTCCCCAGGTCGCTCGTTTCCTTCTGCTCAGCTCTGGGGCTAAGTCGTTCATCATATTGATTTCCCGAACTAAATACTCTTAACTGGAGTATTCGGAGATATCCGTTCCATTAAGCGTGAAAGGGGGAAACGAAACGAGTCCGTTCCTCGTTGACATCCTTTTTATGAGATTTATTCGAAGTTTAACTTTTCCACAGGCCTCATCAAAGTCTACAAGCATTGGTTCCGCTTGGCTAATGTTTGCTATTATAAGGACGATGTCATCATCAAAACGAAAATGATGTAACTGCCGACCATGGATTTCCACTCCCATATTATCCCATTCCAATGTTCCCATGACGTTCTGGAGGGTGGCAGTAAATAATTTTGGCGAGATGGTATCGCCTTGCCTAACTCCTGTTTTGACGTCAACGTTATTATCGTTGTAGAATGGTGATATTTTGTGAAATTTTTTGTACAGCCCACGAAGAATCTTTATGTATTGAGTAGGGACTCCCTGACTACCAAGGGCTTCCACGACTGCTTCTATCTCAGTTGAGTCAAAGCCCTTCTTTGAATCGATGAAAGTAAGACAGAGCGGTCTTTTGTACTTTCACGACACTTCATCTAGTCTTGTTATCGTGTGGATGTGGTCCATCGTACTAAATCCTTTTCAAAACCCTGCTTGCTCACATGGCTGCCTTTCGTCTAGTGTTCCCTCAACCCTGTTTAAGGTGACATGAGTGAAATATTTGTAGACGGCAAACAGCAAACGGATTGGGCGATAGTGGCCTATATCGTGGAGGTCACCCTTTTTGAAGAATAGCACGGTATTGCTGGTCTTCCACTGAGCAGGGACCTTGCATTCAGACAGGTAACGTGTGAAAAGCCGAGCCAATGTGTTTACGAGGACTGGCGGAAAGCTCTCCAGGTGTTCTGGTCCTGTTCTGTCCGGACCTGATGCTGTTCGATTTTTCACCGACGAAATAGCATATCGGATTCCGGAATGGCGAACCGTTGGTACGACACATCCATCCTCCTTTATTTCATGTGAGCAAAAGAGGACGTGGCTATCGAAGAGGTCTGAGTAGTATTCGTGAATGATTTTCTCCATTGCCTATCTGGACGCTGTAACTGTTCGATCTAGGCGTCGGAGTGCAATCTTCTTGGTTTTGTGATTGGCGAAGCTTCGGTGGGCTTTGCGAATGCTTTCCCCACCCTCTGCGTCTTCGACCATTACTGCTGCTTTTCTCTGTTTAAGATCTTCTTTTATCGCTTGTCTGCTTTGTTTTGCTAGTTCGGACGTTAGTTCGCGGTCGCCTGCAGTTCGTGCGATTCCACGCTGGCGTATCAACTCGAGTGGTTCTGGAGACAGACGTCTCCTGGTGACTTTCGAACTCTCAGCTTTCAAAGCGCTAATATGAAAATGTTGAATGAGCCGTCGTCGATGTTATCGTGAACGGTATCTTCCCACCAACCGACTACTGAATTGAATAAATCCTAGTTTATGGTTGTTTTGGGGTTTCGTTTTTTGAATTTAGCGGTCTTTCCGTCTTTCCGCGGAAAATGAAATCTTGCACGAAGGAGGCGATGATCTGATCCCGTGTAGGATTTTGGGATAACAGCAACATCGGCTAGGCAAAACCTTCGGTTTACAATGATGTGGTCTACTTCGTTATACCACTCTCCACTGAGACACTCCCACGTCCAGCGTTGAAGGTGGGGCTTCTGGAAATTGCTGTTTGCCATGAATGGTCTTTTCGTCATGATAAACTCAGGCAGCCGTTCACCCTGTTCGTTCCATTCTAGTCCATGGGTCCCAATGTGACGTTCTTCAGACGCTGTTCTTGGTCCAGTCTTGGTGTTAAAATCTCCACTGATGACCTTGAAGAATACGTGGTCTTCTCTGTAGAACTTCTCCAAGTCCATATAGAATGCTTCGACTTCTTCTTCGTCGCAGTTTGATGTCGGCGCGTAAACGACGAAGATTGCCAAGGCCGGTATTGATCGACATTTTTTTAATCGTAAACGTCCGATTGGAGTTATTCGTTTTTCGAATGAATCGATATCCACGGACAAACTGGTGTTGACCAGAACGCCGACACCGCCACCTCCTCTACTGTCGCATGTTCCGAGGAACAGTTCTTCTCCGGTGTCATATTGGCGTTGAATGGGTAGTGTCGCCTCGTCTCAGCCAGGCCGATGACGTCGCACCTTACCTTTCTTGCTTGCCTGATCAAGTCTTCTATCGTGGACCCAGATGCAAGTGTCCGTACATTGTAGGTACAGATCATGACCTTAGTCCTTTGAGATTTAGGCGGCTTATAATGCCCCTGAGATTGTGGCAGCCTCTCCGTAATCGTTTTGTCCAACGCTTTCGAATCAGGGGGCTGTTTCGGGTTCAGTGCAATGAGGCCCATTTCTTTTACTGTGTTTAGCATTTCTATACCCACATTTAGCTACCTGAGATCAGAACGTGGAGCTGGGTTTACTCATAGGTTGCTTGCCAGTCTCTCCCAGAGTGAACATGGAGGTTATCTGTTGGAGGAGACTCCTAGCCGCCTCCGATGTACTTCCCTATCACTTGATTGCGTGCTTTTGGCCGAATTTACTCATACAATGCAATCCGCATAAGCGAGAACACACCCACGCACGTGTGCATGGGTACGCATCGTAAATACAGAAATTGTGCTCGAAATTGGCGCAGCAGAAACAGAGGGTCCATCTCCTGGATCCACCTGCTTCTCACGCAAGCAGTGGTCGCTTTTGGACCTCGATGAACCCTCTATCCGCCACTTGGGGAGGCGCCACGTAGCCTTGCGACTAACCAGCTCGAGATCCCTCACATGAAGGTGATCCATGAGGAGAAGAGAATATTTTCGGAAATAAACTGTATGAATGAATATTCGTAAAGCGATCGTGTTCCCATCTCACGAGATTATCTTTTTTTACATACTTAATACTTGGATGGCCTGTCCTCACTGGTTGAGTGGGGACGGGCCATTCAAGTATTCCAGCGTGGACCCCAGCATAACCTCCAGTTCTTGGAGATTTGCTGGTCCAGCCGTTGCGTTTTCCTGGAGTCCTGCGATCGGCCTGGCCAAAGTCTGCCCCAGGTCGTCGCCACCACGAGGCAGTCGCTCCCCCCTGTATTTCAGGAAGAGATTTGCTACCATGCGACTAGTTTGATACCAGGACGATAATGGATCCGGGTATTGTTTTACTCCTAGCTAGGCTTCCTGATGGAAACGCCGGACTTCTTCTCAGCTTACGAGAACCTGCCAGGAAATGAATCCCGCTGTACATCGCTGTCCGACACAGGAAAAACACTAGGAACACCTTTCATCCACGATGAGGCGGTAAACCGTTGGGAGGATTGTCTTGGCTAATTTTTTGCTTCTGTCACAATCTTCTACGGACTTTTTTTGTTATCATTATCTTTGTCCATCTCCATCTAGAAACTTATTGCGCCTTCTATTTCGTGGGCATTTGCGGACTTGTTGCCTTTTCTCCATATTAGCCACTTCGTTGTTGTTGTGGTTGATATTCCACCGTCCATTACCATCTAAGAAATTTCTGCTTTCCTTTATGTTTTAACCAGTTTCTTTGTACGGAATGTTTGAGAAATTTTACTCGAGACAAACTGGCTTTATACGCTGTAATTATTATAGTTGAAAACGAATTGGAGCTCATCTAATCTAGAGTTGTTTGTGAGCTGGAAAAAAAAGCCTCAATGCGTTCATAAGCAATGTTAATGACTAGGTGGCATAAACGTCGTCTACACCTAAACGAGCAGCAGAGCAGCATGTTGCGCAGTGGTTCGTGGTGCCCACCGGCGTGCACCGGATCGGTCCTTGCTTCGATCCTGTGCCCCAGGCTCACGAAGCCTTCTATTCCTCCAGTGTCAGCATATTGGCACTATATACTTCTAGGAGGATAATCACACTGATTTAATACAGCTGTATGCCATCGCCATACCACTGCATTCAACTGACACGCTTTAAATCACCTTTACGACGCTAGATGGAGTCGAATCCATGGCGCGTCCCGCAGGAATTGATCAACACCCAACGCTTTATCCTTCGCCGCTTATGCTCCAAATCAAGGATAAAGAAAATCATGCGCCATTTATTTGTTTTCCTGACAAACCAAGAATACAACGCCGTCTGGTCACTTGTGCTTAAAATCATTTTTTTCCTTGTGTGGAGCTGTAGATAACTTGCGGTCGCAACGAATAAGCGAAAAAAGATTGTACCACCATACACCGTGAACGTCATAATACCTTTTTATTCGTCCATTTGAGCACCACTATACCGCTATAATTTTGCTGCGCTTGCGACCACTCTGCCTTCAGCTTATTTTGATGACTTTCTTGTATAGTCTACCTTCGTTTTTTTCTTGCACATACCAAACAAATGGGTTTCTCCTAGAAGCAACCACTCAACATCGAGACATTCCTATCCGAAATATCGTTTTACCTTTCTCTGTGCAAAAAGTCATCAACGGGCCTCTTCACTACCAATTCACCTCCCCCCCCCCGAAAACAGTCACTGTTGGCACATGCAATAGTTCTTCTTGTGCAGCCGCTTTTTATTCCACAACATAGACGATTTGAGTGACACAGTGCTCTTATTATTAGTGCCTCTTCTTACTTATTAATATCTAATCTTAATTGGGTTGTATATTTTCCACCCAAGAACAGGGTCTCTGGTGAACGGCGTAGGAAATCCCAGGGCTTTCATTCGGGGCCCTTATCTTGTGAAATTACTCATTTATGTTGATAAACAACGGTTATCCTTTTGAGCACTGATATCTAACTATACATATCTTATTAATGGCTGACAGCACAGTGGTTGCACATGCATGGTTGACAAACGTGAAAAAATAGAATATGTAGAAATTACAAACAAAACACACAAAGGGAACCGAATTTTTTATCCCTGTTATTATTATTATTATTATTATTATTATTATTATTATTATTATTATTATTATTATTATTATTATTATTATTATTATTACCTGGATACTTGGACGGTCCGTCTTCACGAGCTGTGCGGACCCCAGCACATATGCCATTCGTTCCTTTCTCTCGCAATCGTAGTCCATGGTGGTGGTCTTATTCGAGCATGGTAGCGCTTGCGAGTCTCATACCGCGATCTGTAAAATAATTGCAGCTGCCGGTATATCCGATCAACTTTGTTCACGAACACGTCCGCCCAACGTGTAGGTGGTCGTCCTTGGGGGACGTTTGCATTCTTTTGGAGTCCACTCTACTGTTCTTTTCGCCCATCTGTCGTCCGTTCTTCTCTTTATGTGACCGGCCAATCTATGTTTCGCTATCGATGTATGTTCTCCTGGATCTCGATGATGTGATAGATTTCGAAAGTCAGAGCATTCCGGCTCGATATTGAGAGTGCCGGTTATATTTCAGAAAACATCGCTCAAGCGCTCTGTGAGTAGTGCGAAGCATTCTTGACTTGGTTGAATTATCAGTCCACGTCTCTACAGCATAACAAAGCGCTGGGAGGACCGTAGAATCGAAGAGACGAGCGCGGATTCTCGGGTCCTTCAGTTGGTCGGTAGCTTCTTTGATAGGCCCGAATGCGGCCTAAGCTGCTCTCCTTCTTCTATCTATTTCCTCCTTCATGTTGCTTTCCATGTTCATTGATAGCCCAAGGCATACGTACGAAGAGGTCCCTGCAATTAGAGAGCCATCCAATTCAATTTTTTTGCCTTCGCACCATGAGTTTTTCATGAACTGGGTCTTCTTTTGATTTATGCGAAGTCCGATCTTTTTCCCAGCTTCGTTGAGCTCGTTGATTATCATCTCTTCTTCGCTAGTACATCTTGAGAAGATGACAATGTCATCGGCAAAACGAAGGTTTGATAGGAATTTTCCATCAATACGTATGCTTTTTCTCATCCCAATCGAGTGACTTCATTATCCACTGCATTGCGGCACTGAACAGCTTTGGCGATAATGTATCGCCCTGTCGAACCCCCTTTCCCATGGGTATGGTAAGAGGTCGATGGAAAAGCTGCGTTTTCGTAGTGCAGTTCCGATAACAGTCGCAGAGTTCTTATGTAGGACGGGTGCACTCCTTGGTCGACGCTGATAGGATTGCATTCGTTTCGACACTGTCAAACGCTTTTTCATAGTCGACAATTGTTAGGACTAGAGGCAAGTGGTATTCCCGACAAACTTCGATGACCCTGGACACGGTTTGGATGTGGTCCATACAACAAAATCCTTCCCCAAATCCTGCTTGCTCGACTGGTTGCGCCTCATCCAATGTTCTTGATATGCTCGAGAGGATAATCTTCGTGAAGAGCTTGTAGAGTACACTCAACAAGCATATGGGACGATAGTTACGAAGATCCCTTCGGTCTCCTTTCTTGGGTAGGATGACCATGCGCAACGTCCTCCACTTGTCTGGGACTTTTTTCCTTTTGAAGGTGCGCTGTCATATGATCTGCGAGAAGTACATGTAAATTGTGGCCGCCAGCTCTTAGGAAATTGGCGGTGACATTGTTTGGTCCTGGAGCTGTGCCTCTTTTCATGCTTTCTATGGCAACTCAGAACCTCCGACGGGAGAATTCTATGTTTTTTGTCCAGCGGTGAAATTAGCGCCCGGGACGGGGATTGTGGAACAAAAAAGATTGGTGTAGAGCGTTCCCGCTATTAATTCCATGTCATGGCGGGAACTTTTGACGATCCCATCTTCTTCATATTCTTGTTGAGCAAACACGAGGTGTTATTTTTTATTCTTTATTCACGAACAAGCTGACGTTTCGGCTGATTTCGCCTTCCTCAGAGCCTGGAAAGGTCAAGTTGACAGCAATCTATTCGGTCAAACCCCTCCATAACCAAACAGAGAAGTTGTTGAACCAAAATTTCAGTCACATTGAATACAGAGTCTTTGCACACTCACCGCTTTCTGTGAGTCTTCCACTAAATATTTCACGTGGAGACCAACCGTACAGAGTTCACATGAAATCGTAATGTACCCATCTCATCAGAATAACAGGCTTATATACTGGCCCCAATATCACGCGTGATCATGAGGCATTCTTCCCTGCGGTTCATTTTCGGATTTCTGGAATTAATCCAGAACGCCTCGAGAGTTTTGCGCGCTTGTGTTCTCGATTCCTGTGCGAGGATCGTGACACGTACTTCAAAGTCCTGCCCGCTATGTCTCTGGGTCCTATGCGTGCGTAGTGGGGTATTTGGTTTACGTTTGCCGACTAGATGTTCTTTTATGCGGACACAGAGGGGTCTGCCCGTTTCGCCAATGTATTCGTCTCCGCACGTCTTACAGGAGACCAGATAAACTGTACCCAAGCTCATGCAATCACCGTCTCTACCGTTAGGGCAAACTATGCAATTTTGCGTTGCACATAGACGGTCATATAGGCGGTTACGAACTAGTTGGCGCTTAAGATTACTCGGTGGCATTTCAACTACGTTTACCGAATTCTCTAGACCCGCCCTTCTTAAGCAGCGTTTTATAGCTGCACTTACATCATCTGAGATGAAGGGTAGGAAAAACGGGACCATTTTATCACTAGGTTTGTCGTTTGGAGGCCTAGTTCCCTCTACACCTGTCCCGAGCTACAGTTTCGTAGCCATTAGAAATGGCTATTTGCCGCGCCAGGTTCCGGCATTCCTCTCTCTGCTGTCTTCCCGTGCAGACGTTGGTTGCTGTTCGAAACATGTTTCTTACCAGCGCCCTTTTCGTGTGAGAGGGGTGAGAGGGAGAGGTAATGAACCAAGATGTTTTTTTTTACTTGGCTTTCAGTACCACTTCGTAATGTAGCCATTTTCTGACAGGCTAATTTGGACGTTCAGGAATGGAAGCCAGTTTTCTTTCGGTTTCGCTCAGGGTGAACTTGATATACTCTGACTGTTCATTCAACAACTCGAAACATTTGTCCATTTCCTCTTGTGTTGAGCAAAGGAAAAAACAGTCATCTATATATCTACAGTAGAGTAGCGGCCCGGAGATCGATCACCGGTGCTTCCATCTTAGACATAAACGCAATGGCCAAGCTTGGTGCCAGTCGTTGTACCATTGCCAACCATCTTATTTGAGCGTAGTACTTTCCGGACGATCTGAACATTGAGCAGCTCAAGCATTTTTTTAAAAGTGCCATCAATTGCTCCATCTTGAAGCCATATATGTTTATTTCTCCTTCGTGTCGCATCAGGAGTTCGAATATGGCTTGCATTGCGGAGTCATTCGACACGTTTGTATAGAGGGCGCTAACGTCGAACAACTCCATCACGTACGCGCTCCGGCTGCGCAGTACGTAGACGATCCAGAAACATCTGGGTATTCGTAAGATGGGCTGGAATGTGTTTCAACAACTGGTTAAATATTAGGGTTAAAAACCATGTTATCCTATCCGTTGGCCCGTCTACACAGCTAATGATTTGTCTAACCTTAAACAATGATGGATCGGTAGACGCAATATCATCAAAAGACTCATAAGCTAGTATCCAGCGATATCTCGGAAGAACATGAAGGATCATTTCTTCTTATTGAGGTAGGCGTATCGTAAGACGTCTTTTCTAACTAGTCAGTAAAAGAAGTGGTAGTCGGCTTTTCCTCATGCTTGTTTCACCTGAAAGAACTTTGTACGGTTTCAGGAAAACCTTTACGTATGAAATGGCTAAACGATTAGAGCAATATAATGTGTGCTGAAGTCTCACAGCTAAAGTTTCGCGTTTAATCGTATTTAATTTTATGATAGCCAAAATATTCAGCGAAAATGTAAAAGCGTGCTTTTTTTCAGGGGGGAAAGTAGTGCTGTTAGGATTGCAATCAGTGCTGTGTGATTCTTCTTGCACCCATCGGGTCAATTAATGAGGACGACCACACGCAACCAAGCACGAGGTGGCTGAACATCGCGAGGACTCGAAGGAACACTGAACTCGACTCGACTTCACATTAAGTTGCTCAACAATCCATCTAGTCACAAAAAGAAACGACCCTTACGTATACTTCCATAACGATAATTGCTTTTGTGAGCCTAATGCCGTTTAGAGAGATTTAGTTCTCAAACTGTGTGCCTTTTATGACTGAGTGTAGCGGCCTCAAAAAATAGTGCTGTTGTCGGGACCTGAACTTCGAACTCATTTTTCAAATTGTTTAGTCACAAATTCCTAACGATATGATGTAACCACGTATAAACATTTTTCTAGTGTAAAAAACAAGAATTTCACCAGATGCTCAATGAAAAGACATTTTTCTTCTGTAACGTTGTTCTACAGTGAGACAATAGTAATTGAAACGACATTGCAGTTCTAGTGTTTGAGAAAGAAAGAACTTTCCCTTCGAGTCAGCAGCGTGATTAAGGAAATTAAGTCTCAGCTCCTCACACTTATTGTTTCCTTTAATCGAAATTCTAACTGTGTTGTATGAACTTTCTGTGCATTACATATTTTACTGGTACACTAAGTTGAAATTTTAGTAATGCGCTTGACAAATCGATATCCATTTATTCAATGCAAGCATTCTCGCACTGAGTAAATACGAATGCTTTAGGTAGATTTTCATGTTAGATCGGTTTTTTAATTCTCATATTTCGCTTTATTGATATACTTTAATGGTTAAATCCGATTAATTACACTTTCCGGAAGTAAAAGATTCCTCGAACGTCTAAG